>UCOH01004906.1:0-17273 GCA_900474275.1 Synergus japonicus
GTGTATAATTATGATAGGTAGTTTATAGTTATCCTGATCCTTGTTATAAAATCCTGTTGTAAATGTATAAGTGAGTCTTCCAATTATGAATCATAATTCTTTTTAACAATTGTTCAAAGTTCCCATAAGAATTTGTCATCACCCATTCTCTTCAATCGACCTTCGAGAAAAATCTTAACAAGATTGGAATAAATTTTCTTAGACTATTATTCCACTTTCCCAGGCCCGAACGTGCCAAGCTGGACCTTATTAAAATTTAAAATAAACACCACTAGCCCGTGACGTAACCAACAAAAACTCATTTAACGAGTAGTCAGGAGTTCTGAATCAGCTACTGACCAAAGAACGCAGAAGCAAACTTTCATCCAGTGAAACCAAGTGAAACAGTGAAACAGTGTCATGGTTGGTTCGATCTCTTGTCGATAGGAGACGTACAAATTTACTTCTAAAATCATCACGTGGAAAAATCTGTTTAAAAAATGTGTAAATAAATAATTAAATTAATTAAATTATTTAAAAAATGTATTTTTGTTTTAAATTTACTCATAAATAAATTAAACCTTGTGAAATGTGAAGTGGCATTGAAAAATAAAACTTTGATGATCTACAGCCCATAAAATCCTTTGTTTTATAAAAAAGGATTAAAAAACGCTTTTGTGAATGGATTTACGGTTGTCGACAATTGGAATACCAACTGAAAGTGAAGAATTAAAATCTCGGAAAAAGTGAAATGAAAATACACCAATATAATAGAAAAAAATCATAATAAAGTGAAAAAAGATAATATATATAAATAAAGACAATTGTTTAAAATTTATAAAAGATGTCTTGTAATACAAAAATAGAGGCTGAGAATGACCTGATTCTTTATATGGATGAATTCTCTGACAACGAAAAGAATAAAAACCACCGGGCTCACAAAAACTCGGAACGTCTCTTGGAAACCGACAATACAGGCAATCCGAAGCCCACCTACGGCCCTGAGATCGATGACCTTGAACCGGATGAGAAGCCTCTCGATGTCGAATCCGATGACAAAGGCATTGATGACGGGTTTTTGCCCGAAAGACCGAAAAACAAACCCCCTGGAAATTTTCCTAAAATCCCTAGAATTCCACGACCAACGGAACCGGAATTTCCATCTGAATTTGTGGTAATTTAATTTTTAAATCTTCAGTTATTTACTCTCTAAAATACTCTATTCTGGTACTAAAAATATTAATAACTTGATTTTTTATTCTTTCTCTATCATAAAACAAGAGTAGAATTTAAATTATTTGAATTTCCCGCGTTTTAAGCGTTTCAGCCATTCAGAAGATAGCTGTTATTTATTTATTTATTTACAAAAATTTTTGAATACGTAAACATAATTTTGAGGTAGGAATCGAACCCTTCCTCAAAGCTAGCTCAAAAATTGATAAAATAAATAAAAGGTTTGTATTAAATACAAAATATAGCTGGAAAATTTTATGTACCGTTTAATTTTAAATTTCAAATTAAATCCCGCGCATGCGCGTTACGTTTGTATTGAACTGATTGAACCGAGTGAACTTGAATCAGAAATGTCACGTAACCAGGTTAGTTTCTAAATCTATTAATTTCAATTAATTTCTATTTAATAAGAGGTCAATTAAAATCTCTTAAATTATATTTAATTTCAATAATAAATTACATTATATTTAAATATTTATGTGTAAACACATTTACTTTTAGTATTCTTTAATATATAAATAATATATAAGTATATATAATATACAATAATATATAGTATATATAACATATTTTATTATATATACTTTATTCTCAAAATTTATTTCGCATTATCTGGAGAGCTCAAAAAATCTTCATTTGTTGGATCCAGTTCTTGGATCCAACAATCCTAATGTTAAATATACAAATATATAGCTATATTTTAAAATTATATACATTGAAAAATAATTAACTTATTAAAAAATAAATATAAAATATAAAATGTAGAAAAATAAGTAATGTAATAAATATTTTAATTTTATTTTTAATTTTATTATTATTATTATTATTATTATTATTTTATTATTAATTTAATTATTTTGACATTGAATTGTTTTTAGCCGGGGGTAAATCGAACTCCAGATGTGAATGTCTACCAACAAAAAAAAACTATAGCCCAAGGAATGATGGACCTGGCTTTAATTTCTGCAAATGCAAATCAATTTCGATATGTTCTTCAAACCAGTGGAAAGCATGCCTTTTATTATCCATCGTTAGCTATGATTGGACTGAGTCTAATTTTACAAGTTGCTGTTGGAATTGGCCTTATTTGGAACAGTCGATACAATGTAAAAGTCGATACCCAAATGTGCAAAGCTAACACGGCCAATAACTGGACCATTATTGGTGTCTTTTTTGTCACTGTTCTCAACGTTTTTATCTCTTCCTTTGGTGTCGTAGAAGCTTCTGGAACTGTTTTTACAAACTCATGATTAATAATAATGACATAAAAATAAATGTCGAAAAGTTAAAGTAATTTTTGTAACTTAATAATAAACTATAACTTAATTATCATTAATTTTTACTGTTTAATGATTTTTTAAATATTTATTTTTTTTTATTTACTGGACAATTTTTTACTATTAATATTTAACTAATGTACATATTTACATTAAACTGAACTGATGAATGTAATACTCTATTAAAATGTGATTTAAAATGTTTAAACAATGAAAAGACAATTATTTTGCTCAAGACTTTAATAAAAACAATTTTCTATTTAGTTTTGTTATTTGTTATCCCTTTAAAAAACAAAAAGATAGCGAGACTTCTAATTCTTTAATATTTATGTGTTCTTGTAATTCTACCTCTGTGTATTTTTGGTTGCCTGCCCTCAGGCGCTATAATGTTTGCTCTCAGATATGTAATTCATTTCAAATTGAAATAAAACGTATTTTCTAATTTATTAATTAGATAAGTATATAATTTCAAAATAATAAAATAATGTTTGTAACTTAATAATAAACTATAACTTAATTATCATTAATTTTTATTGTTTAATGATTTTTTAAATATTTATTTCTTTTTATTTACTGGATAATTTTTTACTATTTTATACATTTAACTAATGTACATATTTACATTAAATTCAACTAATGAATATAATTCTCTATTAAAATGTGATTTAAAATATTTAAACAATGTAAAGACAATTATTTTGCTCAAGACTTTAATAAAAACAATTTTCTATTTAGTTTTGTTATTTGTTATCCCTTTCAAAAACAAAACTTCTAATTCTTTAATATTTATATCTTCTTGTAATTCTACCTCTGTGTATTTTTGGTTGCCATCCTTAGGCGCTATAGTTTTTGCTCTCAAATATGTAATTAATTAATTTTAAATTGAAATAAAACGTATTTTCTAGTTTTTAATTAAATAGCTATATAATTTCAAAATAATAAAATAATTTTTGTAACTTAATAATAAACTATAACTTAATTATCATTAATTTTTACTGTTTAATGATTTTTTAAATATTTATTTTTTTTTATTTACTGGACAATTTTTTACTATTTTATATATTTAACTAGTTTACGTATTTACAATAAACTGATGAATGTAATACTCTATTGAAATGTGATTTAAAATGTTTAAACAATAAAAAAACAATTATTTTGCGCAAGACTTTAATAAAAACAATTTTCTATTTATCTATCTCTGTGTATTTTTGATTGCCTGCCTTCAGGCGCTGTAGTGTTCGCTGTCAAATATGTAATTCATTTCAAATTGAAATAAAACGTATTTTCTAATTTATTAATTAGATATATAATTTTTAAAAAATATAAGAAATAAGCAAAATAGGTAATTAATATATTGCTGTTCAAAAAATTTGACAGCAGCAGAGATCATCTCTGACAATGACAGCTAGCAGTCACAAAGAGCCAGTGGCGTAGCAACTGGGGGCAGAAAGGGCCTGCCCCCCGTAAATTTGTACGTGTGGGCAATATAGTCATTTTTCTCTCCCACTCAAAAACAATTACTAGTGATTTTTGTATTCCCATCGAATTAAATATTATCTCTAAAATTATTTCACATTTTGCGCAATAAATCACAATTAAAAATTTTTAAATTTTAACTATAAAGCTGGTAAAATAAAAAAGATGTTTGTGACGCTTAAATATATGATAAATGATAATTAAATATATAATGAATTTATGTCATTTGAGTTTGCCCCCCACGAAAAATTCTGTTGCTACGCCCCTGCAAAGAGCACGTGGTTTTTTTAGCAGACGACAATAACCGATTTTAGAACTGTTTACAATTTTTACGATGTCGGACACAAAATCAGTGATTGAACTTTTGTGTAAACATTTAAGTTGTACAACTGGAGTTGAAATGAAGCCAGATTTTTTTCGACTAGCAAAATATAACAAAAGTTCATCTGAAGCTGTAGGTTTTATAATATTTTTACATTTTTAGCTTGTTTTTGTATGTAAATAAATGTTTTGTTTTAGATCGAAGCGTTGTGGTCAGTTTTACATATTTTGAGCACCTGCACAGCTGCAAAAAAGGATAATAGTGTTTCTTTCAAGGATTACGGTAAATTATAATAATTATAAAAATTATAAAATAATTATACTTCTAAGAACATAACCTCTGCATGAGATTCAGTTTTTTTTAATTTTATAGAATTTAAAAAAGTATATCAAGTTTTTCTATTACAATTTCATTTCCATATTTGATTCAAGTTTCAGATCTCTAGTCTGATTTTTTTAGATTTGTTGGAATAAAAATATCAACAATAATAATTTTTCAGTTTCCAATCACCAAAAATTTGTATTTATTTAATAAAAGTTTATCCGGCGTTGCTTGAAATTTCAAGAGATTTCATAAGATTTAGAAAATTATAAAAGGATTTTACGAGATTTTTAAAGGTTTGAAAAATTTCAAAGGATAAAAAGACTAAAGGATTTTAAAAAGTGTCCAAAGATACTATAAGAGATTTTAATTGATTCTGGGGATTCAAAGAGAGTTTTGAAAGAGTTGAAAATAGTTATTAAAAGGATTTTTTAGAGATTTCACAAAATTTGAAGAAAGTTTAAGAGAATTTGAAGAATTTTGTAACAATTTTAAGGGTTTTTGAAGAGATTTTATAATGATTGTTAAAAGATGTCTTCTTCTGAAATTTTAAGAGATTTTTTAAAGATATTTTGAAACTGTTTTCGAACATTTTAAATAACTAAAAAATTTGGGTTAAATATTTTGAAAATATTTAAATATGAAATATTTTCGATTCTTTTTAAATCCTTAAAATATTGTAGATCCTATAGAATCCCTACTAAATCCTTAAATTCATTTAAAATATCTTGAAATCGTTAAAAATGTTTCGAAATCCCGTGGAATTTATTAAGATTACTTGAAACTTGAAATCTACTCAAATTCCTTGTACTTCCTTAAAATAATTTCAAACGACTTGAAATCTGTTGAAAATCTTTTGAATTCTTTTGAAATTCATTAAAATTCCCTATAAACCCTTGAAATCTCTTGAAATCTAGTGAAATCAATAAAAATGACTAAAAAAATCTTTTGATAACTCTTATGAACTGTTTTAAAAATTCATAAAAGTCTCGAAAATGAAATAAAATGTCTTAGAATTATTTAACAATTTTTTAAATCCTTCAGTCTTTTTATCACTTTAAATTCCTAAAATTCTTTAAAACTTTTTTTGAAATCCCACGAAATTCCTTAAGATACTTTTAAAATCCCTTGAAATCTCCATAAATTCTGAGCAACTCCAGGTAATTTTCTGCTAGTATATAAAAATAAAATAGTTTTGAGAACTTCTTTTTAATATTCTTCATCCAGCAAATGATAAAAGAATAAAATAAAAACAAATCGTTAAACTAAACGTCTGAAACCTCAACCCAATTTTGTAAATCGTTTTATCTATACAACAACCTTGGATAAATTTCTGCTAGTACCTAAATAGATAGAAATTTTGTGTTTTGGGAACTGAAAACTTTTTTTTTACACTTTTATTTCAATAAATGTAAACAAGATATCATCAGACTAGACATTTGAAACTTCAGACTAATTATAAATGGAATAAATTTAATTTCAGATAAAATCACCTGCACCAAGTTAAATTTTGCATTTTTGCAATATTCATCTTTGGAATTTTATTGTATCACAGAAACCGATACATTCAACAGCAGAGAATTACTTTTAGCTCTCGGATGGATTTTTGCATCTCATAATGCTATGGAAACTACTGTCAAATCGAAAATTGTAAATAGTTTACTAGGAAAGGAATCTTCTTCGCAAGTATCAGAACAAGTACGTTCAATCTTATAATTCTCAATTTAAGTAATAAAATCAGAATTAATTACGAATAATTATAAAGTGGTGTTAATTAATTAATTAGTTAATTATAAATATTTAAAATAGGATCGCTATTGAGCGAAAGAATATTTAATAATAATATTTATTAAATTAATTTGTAAGAACTAATGTAATTTTTTTAATATTATAGAAACCACTCGAGCAAATGCAATTTTCCTCATTAGAAGACCAAATGAAAAACATCGTCTATTCTTGCACTAAATTGAGCCACAATTTAAAGCAAATCTCCGAACTCATTTCGGAAAAAGTGAAACTAACAACAAAAGTTCACGCAGCGAGTATAAACGCAAGCGGTTTACCACATCTTTCTGTTTTTGAAATGGCCTTAACAAAGAGACTTTCTTCTCAGAAAAAGGACCCTGAAGATCAAGAAACGATACGATCTTTGCTGAATTTAGCAACAATGCTCGACTTGCATCCAAAATGGATGAAAAAGCAACACATTTTCTTTGAATGGATGGTATAATTTTTCAAAATACATACTTTATGTTAAATAATTGAGGTCTAGAGTTCTAAAAACAAAATACAATTTCTCCATTTTAAATAATGAAATACTAGAAATAGATATTTTTCGCACTACATTATTTAATACTCTTTTAAAAATTTGTTATTTTGATAATTTTGACATTAAACAAAGAATTCACTAAAAACATAAAAAAATATCTAATTGCAATATTTGATAACTAAAATGAAAAAATGGAATTTTTAGTACATGACTTGTTTTCAAAATCCTTAAATTGATATTTCCATTTGTATAATTAAATATTTTCTAGATCTCAGTCATCGAGGAATCAAAATCCGCCCAGAAGTCGATCGCCACCGAAGAATCTCGTCTCGAGATTTTAAAATTCACGACTTATCTCCGCCATATTGTGAAAAAGAAAATTCACAATTTAAAACGAAACATGGAAGAGACTCCGAATTTTGATTCTGCTCCTGATTGTGTTTCACGACTTCTCAGGATTCAAAATTCCGAAACTGAAGCTGAAAATTGGATCAATAAAACGAAAAAGGATTTGGAATTGACCGAAAAAGAAATTGAACTGAAAGAAACGGATTTGCTCAAGGAACTTAAATCAATGTTGAGATTAATTCAGAATTGTGTTCGTGTGTGATTTACAATTCTATATGAAACAATTTAAGACTGACTCAGGGATTTGGAATTCAAATTCTAAACTCAAAATTAAATTCCACATTTTACTCACCAATTATTAGAATTAAATATTTTTTCGCTTTATTCCGTTTTAAAATATAGATGTGCCTATAGGACGAAAAAATATTTAATTATAATATTTCTCAAGTAAAATGAAGAAATCGAATTTTGAGGTCAGAACTTTATTCCAAACCCCTTTAAGTAAAGTAACTTATTTAGATATATATTTTTTTAAATAAAAATAAATATTTCTTAAGAACGACATTCTTTATTAAATTAATTATGTACAAGTATCCGCACGCCAATCAACGCACTCCTTCCTCTCGTCACTGGAATATCGCGTATAAATTAAACACAGTAATGAAATGTCTGCTACTAAAAAACATTGACTTCATAGGCCTTAAATTTCTACGGCGAACGTATCACTAACTCTATATACAATTTGAGGTTTCTGTTTTTATCTATCGACAATCAAGAGTAATGATTGTTAAGCCCGGATGAATCATTTCTAAAAGCTACTTAAATCTTAAAGAGAGTTGAAATTGTATCGTTCGGATCGAGAATGTCTAGAATGATACCGAAATCGTTACCTTTGATCCGAGCCCCTTGCATTCAGAGTGCAATCCACGACTACAAAGACATTATTCTGGATTATCACAGTCTGTGTATTTACAACTTAAACTTTAATGTTCTTTTCATAGCTTAACTTAGATGTATCACTCTCCCTTTTATTTGCTAAGTTTTTCAAATTCAAGAAACATAAATGCAAGATAATCTCTTTTAGTTCTAATCTTTCTGGAAAATTCGGTTCGTCTTGGATTTCAATTAATATCTTAATTAATTTTCTTATTCTTGACTTGATGAAAAAACTTTCTCCTTGAAAGAGAAAATAAGAATTTAGAAAACTAGTCTGAATGATTTCCTACATTCGAAAATTCCCTGCTTACTTTTCTTTTCTTTTGCAAAGTCATAGAAATATTTTTCTCCGGTGATGAATATTAATTATCATGTAGAGTCAATTTGTGAAATATTTTTCGGTTAAAAACCGATTTATCCGCAATATTATATAATAATATAATATATTTTGCAATCAATAAATAAAACTTTTCGATGTCACGATGAGGTCAAGCTTAATTAAATCATTTCACTCTATTTGACTTTTGTCACTTTAAGAGCGTTGGACCCAAGTGCTAACTTCAAAATTCCATTTCTTCAATGTACTTCATGAATATTATAATTAGAACTTGAGTCCAACAGTCTTAAGAAATTTGATACAAGAATTGAGGACGAACCGATTATTTATTACTCCGGGGGTAAAATTAGCTTTAAGGACGGTTTCGGTGATGAAAAGCAGCCGAGCTTTTTTTCTTTTTATCGAGCAAAGCCCAAGAAGTCTGTGAGTCTGTCGTTCCAGTCGTGGAGCCAATGAGAGGGTCCGTGGGCTGTTCTTCTGTGCTTGCAGGGATTCACTTCCTTCTCAGGTGGCATATACTCCTCACCCCTTATACAGAAGTAGCTTTTAATTGGACTACGGCACATAGGACACCTGTCCAATTTACCGAAACAAGAGGCGCAGATACAAGTGTGTCTGGAAATAAAAAAAAAGGTGAGAAATCCATAAAAGAAAAACAATCCTTTGCTTTTAGAAAAAAATAATTGTAAAAGAGGCAGTCCTTATTTTTTTAAATTCCTTAAACATATTATAATACTTTTTTCTGATACGAAAAAAATTGAATTTTGAAAGTACATTTCAAATTCTTCCTTTTTTACAATTGCATTTGGTGATGCAACGAAATAACTTTTTTCTTTTTACCTGCAGGGTAGTAATGCTCTCGAGAGGGGGAAATATTGGCAAACGACACAAAGTTGCTCGCCAGCTGAATTCCAAAGGGAACCCTCCGAATCTCCAGCCCCGGAAGCTACCAAAGCTCCTCTGCTGTTGCTTCCATTATTATTACAAGGCTCTGCCAAAGCGAGTGCTGGTCCCAACCCAGAAGACACGTCCGCTTCATCGTAATTGGTCGAGTTTCCAGTAGCCAAGTAAAGTTGCTAAAAAATAAAATATGTTAGAAAAAGTTCAAATGAAATTCCCTCATGGGAATTCTGTGCTGCATAAAAAAGTATAAATAAAGCTTCCGCTATGAGAAAGCAAAAGGATAATAGGAAATTTTAAATAAATTCAAAAGTTCTCATATGATTAAAAAAATTTCAATTAATTTTAAATGCTTGGTTTAAAATATTAATCTCAAAATTCGAATTCCTCATTTCACTTAACAAATATTATAAGATAGAATTTGATTACAAAACCCTTAATTGATTTATTTATTTCTGCTTGTCCTTTAATTTAATTTTCTTTTAATTTTTTATTCGACTTTTCGACCCCAGAATTTTCCTCTTCTCTTAGTTATCTTCAATTTTCTAATTCTATTTTTTTCCATCCAATATTATCCTTATTACTATATTTATTCACAAAGAAATTTTCCAGTACTGACTCAATCCCCAAAAAAAAAGTAACGACCGCGGTCACGGCTACATATTTGTTTTACTTCGTTGGCCTTTTAATATATTTTCTTTATACCTTCCAATCTTTTCCTTATTCATTCTATTTAATTTTTTCCCTTTTAGTTTCCTGGTATAGTATTTGCGATCGTAAATTATACTTGTTAGCACCTATCGTTTTAATCTTCCTTCTATTTTTATTTTTATTTCTTAAATATTCCAGAGAACATACCTGTACTTACTAAATAATTCGAGTTTATGATCTGAGTTTAAAAATGACTTTCTAGCAAAATTTCCGATAACGGGATGAGGCTTACCTTGAGACAGGATAACTGCCCGTTAGCCTGTTTTAAATACTGAGCAAGAATCGAGGTCGGCAATGTACAGACACTGTCCTTAATATGAACAACGTTCACCAATGCGACCTGTGGAAAAAATATAGGAAAATCAGATTCAATTTTTGTATTCTTTTGTAAACACCAAAAAAATTACAAAAGAACATTTGTATTATGTATATGAAAATTAGAATCATAAATTTAGGGACGTTGGACCCAAGTGCAAAGATCTAAATTCCATTCTCCATTTTACTCAACGAATATTATAGATAAATATATTTTAGCTCTGTAGCACTAATCTTTTTTCAAATATAATACTGTGTACAGAGAGAAAAAATATTTAATTTTGATACTTTTTGCATAAAACGAGGAATTCAAAATTCAATATTTTTATTTTATTTTAAAAATATTTGAATTAAATATTTTATCGCTCTGTACGCATAATTATAGTGAAAAATTGATTAATTCTACAGAGGGAAAAATTCCAAATTTAATATTTGTTGAGTAGAATGAAGAAATCGAATTTTTAGATTATAACTTAACTCCAACACCCTTAAAGACAAAGACTATTCAAAACAGAGTATTTTGTCTAAAACCGGAAACCCCTTAAGATCATTCAACTCGATTGGGTTACGAATTCTTCTTTTTGTCCAATTTTTTATACAAAGTACTAAAAATAAATGCTTGTGCGATCTTTAGACTCATCTGCTTCAAAAAAACTTAAAAAAAAATTTTTAAATTTAATGAACTTGAGAGAATCGTAAGCAGAATAAATTAAAATTAACCTTTCGATTTTTGCGAAACAAGTTATACTTTGCACAGTTGATATAGGTACAAAAATCGAAAGACGCTTAAAATTAGAATTAATTAAACATTATACAAACTTGTACATAAATAATAAATTAGAGTCCAATAAATTAATCATAGAATTTACATAAGTCTGTATAAGTTAACACTAATAATTTGAATTTAGTTTCTTGAAATTCTTTTATTTATATTTGTTTTCAGTAAATAGGATTTTTTTACGATAAAATATTTAATATTTCAAAGATAAATAATGAGATTTTTTTAACTTACAGTCTCATCCGGATGTGGATCTTGATTATCCTTGCGAGTGAGAAAAATTACCAAAGGATAACAAAGTCGAGGTGGCGTTCCCAATTCCAATTCAGGAGCCGGAAGTGATAGTCTCAAAGTTTCTTCTCCATGCGGTTGTCTACTGAACATTTTATAATTAAGGAAAAAGCTCAATTTTTAGGAAAATTGCGATGAACTATAAAAATCTAGATTTTTTATACCAAAATAAATTGTAATCCTAGAAACTCAAAATTTAAACTCCTCATTTTACTTAAAAATTATTGGGTTGAAGTTTCAGATGTCTAGTCTGACGATCTTTTTATTTTTAGATTCAAGGGAATAAAAAAATTTGTTTTAATGTTTCACAAATCCATAATTTTTATTTATTTCCTGGTCGGCGTTTTATTTTAAGAAATTTGTCAGAATTCAAAAGAATTTTAAAGAGACTAAATAATTGCAGAAGATTTTAAATGATTTTAAGGACTTTTTCAGGATTGAAAGGATTTTTTAAAAATTGGGACTTCCAGAAATATCGTGGATCTTATGGAATTTTATATGATTTTCAGGAATTTACCAACTTTTCTAGGATTTTATCAAATTTTAAAGGATTTAATAGTATTTTATTCAAAAATAAGTAATTTTTAGGACTTTTAAGAGTTTTCAAGGCATTTCATGGGATTTCAAGTTATTTCAATAGATTTTAATGAACTCTATGAAATTTTGAAATACTTTCAACTATTTTAAGACATTTACAGATGACTTTAAAGATTATAAAGAATTTCAAGTAATTTAAAAATATTTTAAGGGATTTCATTTTATTTCTTCCAAATTAAAATTTATTTTATTTATTTTCCTTGAAATTTTTTTTAATTACTTAAAATATCTCGAAATCTCCTGAAATCCCTTGAAATTCCTTAAAGTCACTTAAAATCTGATGAAAACCTTTAAATTGTCTTGAAATCTTGCAGCATCTATAAAAATCTTTCTTAAACAAACTTTTTTTAAAAATCCTTTAAAGTTGCTTCAAATCTCTTGAAATCCCTCAAAATTCTGTGAAATTCCTTAAAATCAAATGAAACTCCTTCAAATATCTTTCCAAATCCCCTAAATTCATTTGAAATCCATTTAAAATCCTTAAAATCACTTAAAATGTTTTTAAAAATCTTGAAATAATTTCAAATTATTCTAAATGACTTGAAATCGTTTACAATATTTCAAAATGCATTGAAATTTTGTTTGCAAAAATATTTCCCATTCTTTCTGTTGAAGGAAACAAATTATTATATAAATCAATTTTTTTTACTGAGAATTTTTAAAAAAGAAAAAAATTTGTCTAAAACTTCAGCCCAATTTTACACTTATTTAATTATTTTAATTATTTCTCCATTTCTTGAGATATCGAAATTATATAAAAATAAAATTATTACAAATTTTATAAAATTAAAGGAAATATCCTAAGATATTTCGAGAAAGAATATTTTTACAAAAGGAAACAGTATTTAATAGTAATATTTGTGGAATAAAATGAGGAGAATGAATTTTTAGATAAGAATTTGTAAGGATATTAATTTAAGTAAGAAATAATCTAATCCATTTCAAATAAATTGTGAAAAGCATACGTTTGAGGTGGTGTGAGGTACTGAGCGTGACCCTGAAGAAGAGTTCCATTCAGGGATGCGTCTCTGAGGGTATTCCAAGGTTTCCAAAGAGCAAGGTGAAGCTCCCTTATACTGACGCCCCATATCGCCTGGACTGAGTATTCAACTTGACTTGAAACCTCGCATTCCACTTCTGCAAAATAAAAAACAAATTCATTTTATAATTGTCAAATTTTATCAAGCCAAAATAATAAAATAAAATATAATAATAATCAAATAACTCTTATTAAGGGCGTTGGACCCAAGTGTTAAGCTCAAAATTCAATTCTCCATTTTACTCAACGAATTTTACAGATAAATATTCTTTCGCTCTGTAGCACTAATCTTTTTTCAAATATAAGACTGCGTACAGAGCGAAAAGATATTTAATTTCAATACTATTTGCATAAAACGAGGAATTCAAAATCTAACTTCAAAATTCAATATTTTCATTTTTTTTTAAATATTTGATTTAGATATTTTTTCGCTCTGTATGCCTAATTCTAGTTAAAAATTGATTAATTCTACAAAAGGAAAAAATGTCAAATTTAATATTTTTTGAGTAAAATGAAGAAATCGAATTTTTAGATTAAAACTTGGCTGCACCTTTAACAAATATTATAATAAATTGTTTTTTCGCTCTGTAGCAGTTTTATAAAAATCAAACTAAACAAAAACTGAACTCATTGAATTAAAACAGCAAAAAATTAAGAATTTTATTTTTTTAATATTTACAGGCTATTGACCTTGAAGAGTTGATTGAATTCGAGGCATTCGATCCCGAATTTCTCAATAAGGCCATTATTATGAAACTTATATAATATTTTATAAGGGCAAGGTCGACTTTCTAAAAAAAAAAAAAAAAAAAAAAAAGGGGGAAAAAAGATCGAAGCAGCTGCTGTCTCACTTAATGGTAATAAACGGTCAGAGAACGGTTCTTTTATTTATTTTTTTCTTCTCCAAGTCTTGAACGCTAATGACACTTGCATGATTCATTCAGATTAGCATTCGTAAGGTCGGAATAATTAATTTGCATCCAAGACTCCTAAAAATGGAAAAAGAAGAGACAAAAACAAGTTAATGTATGACCTGGAATTTATATCTTGAAGAGGGTCAAGATTATTCGAATTCAGTCCAATTTCCGCAATTGTGTAGTTATTTAAATTGTATAATTTATTGTATATTTATTAAAATTAAAATTATTTATTTGTAATTTGAAAAATTAATTAATTAGAGAAAAATTAATTGATCCTTTTTTAAAGGAGAATTTCAGGATTTAAAAAAAATTTGGAACATTAATGTGAAAGGAATTTTCGAAGATTTGTAAATAATTTGTAATTCTTGAAGATACTAGATTATTAGGCAAAATCTGCATCTCTTAAGCGACCCTGAAGATTTTAAAGCCCTGAAGCAATATGACGACAGTTATTTCATTTCTAAAAATTATTATATAACAGTTAACAGGCACCACTTTCAACCTTTTTTTCTCTCTACTTTTTCAAGGCAATGCTCCTTCACCTGACCGAGTTGTTGGCTGCAAATGAATGAAATTTACAAACAGAAAATTTTCCTTGCGATTTCTCAATGACTGAGAACCCTAATTTCTTTTTAAAAAATATAAATAAAAAATATAATCAAAAAATACAAATAAAATAGGAAAATTTGACCTTGGAGATTAAAAATTATAAAAAATTGTAATAATGTATTCAAATCCTTCATTTCACTTAACAAATATTATTACTATAAATATTTTTTGGCTCTGTACCAATTCTCGGTTTTTAAATAGAAATATTCATACAGAGCGAAAAAATGTATGATTTTAATACTTTTTGTACAAAATGAAGAATTTGAAATCGATCTCAGAATTCAATCTTCATTTTTCAGAAAAGGAATTAAAATTATACGTTTTTTTTTTATCTATACACATATTTCTATTTAAAAAGTGAATAATTAGAGTGAAAGAATATAATTGTAGTATTTCTTGAATAAAATTTTTGAGGTCAAAAATGAGATCCAACGCCCTTAATAATTAATTTAATTAGGAAATTCTCATAATAAGATAGATAATGGAGAAAAATTTATTTTAACCGTTACTTGAACCGTTATGAGTTGTAAAAACTTGTTTCGTACTTCTAGAGCAAATTATTGACCTGTGAATTATGACGAACTTGAGGTGAATGGATTCATAACCCAAATTCACAACATACATAATTATGTATTTTCTTTTATCAAAATAATTAAGTAAAATAGAATTTTTATTCATTATTATTATTATTATTGTTCCTTATTACCATTATCGACTAAATATAACTACATACTTATTTTATTTTTAAAAATCCTACAGTTATACGAAAAATTATTTTGCAATTTTTTTTTTTGTAAAAAGATATTCAAAAACAAAAATTCAATCTACTATTTTTGAACTCAGAGAAAAATTTCCATCGATACTTGACTACATATACTTTTATGTCATTAAGAATCAATTTAACTAAATGCCAAAAAATATGTTATATATATTTTATTTTATTTTTATTTTCTTTTATTTTTTTTATATTTTATTTATTTTATATTTTTTACGAACTATTTTTTTATTAATCAATTACAAGTTGATGTAGTATTTAAATTTGTTTAAATCAACAAATCCAACATATTATAGAGTTTGTTATATATTATTTAACCAACTCATTTCTTTGGTAGACATTATTTGCTATGACAGGAAACAAGAATAAGTTATTACAGTAAATAAAATAAAATAAAATAAATAAATACAAAAAAAATAAAATAAATAAAATAAAAATAAAAAAATAAAATAAAATTTATTTAATTCAAAGAAATGTTCTTCTGGGTATTGCTGAAAAAAATTCCAGGATTAAATACTGCAAATATTTACTCAAGTAATCAGACTAAATTTTGAGTAACGAAGTTACTCAATCAGATTATAAATTATGAAACAATAACCATTGTATTAACTCATTTGTTTGGTAAACTTTATTTGCTATGAGACAGGAAACTAAAATAAGTTATAAAAGTAAATCAAATATAATAAAAAAGAAAAAACAAGAAAATAAATAAAAAATAAATTAAAAAAATTAAAATAAAATAAAAAAATTTATTTAATGCAAAGAAATTTTTTCTTTGACCCTATATCAAGAAATGTTTATTCGATTCAAAGGAACTTTTTTCTGGGTGTTCTTGAAAAAAAATTCCAGGAATACAAAAAAATTCCAGGCGTATTGCTGGTTTTTCCCCAGTATAAAAAATTCCAGGCGTATTCTCGGATTTTCCCGGTAATAAATATTTATGTGGAAAATGCGAAAAGGGCATAGAAAGGTTACGGAATAGGGGTCGAAACCTTTTCGCGATTTTTTCAGAATCATGCGAGTCTAATGTAAACGAAAGTGAAAGCTGTCGAATGGAATAAACACAGCTTGGATTTGCTGTCTGTTAGTTCTATTTATTCAAAGTTCTTGTATTATATTTTATCTCAACTTATCTCAAATAAATGTTTTTCTTTATTTAATAAATTATTGTTTGATTAGATATTAAAATAATCGGTTAACTCTAAATTAGTCTTCTTTTTTTTACCAATTATAATATTATCCCAAATATATAAATATAAATATAAATATAAATATAAATATAAATATAAATATATTAAATTAAATATTTAAGTAAATCTCAACAACAATACTGATCCAATTTTAATTGTCTCCAATTATAGCATATTCCCAATTGTAATTGTCCCCAATTGTAACTGTCCTCAATTATAAAATAACTCAATTTTATTTACCTTAATTAAAATACTGACCAATTGTAACTGTCCCTAATTAAAAATTGGACTCAATTGTAATTTTCACAATTATAATACTGGTCCAATTGTAATCGTCTTCAATTAATAATATGTTGCCAATTGCAACTGTCCCAATGATAATTCTAATTCTAATCGTCCCAAAATATAATGTATACCAAATTATTATTGTCCCAAAATCTAAAAAGGACCCAATTGTATAATTAAAATATTTTTTCAATAAATTATAACTACCTCGCATATTATAAATTACAAAATAATATAATTCTAAACTGAAAATTGTATCCAATTGTTTCGTAAATTTTCGGCTTTCAAAATTATGACAATTAAATTATAATATATCAAAATAATATATTATTATATAAATTATATATTATATTATTATATTATAA
>UCOH01004907.1:0-39892 GCA_900474275.1 Synergus japonicus
ATATATATATATATATATATATTATGTATAACTTACAGGCGATATACTGCAAAAGGTGCTTGTATTCGTGCCAATAAAATCAACCAAGAGGAATGTAATCTGTGTTAAGGGTGGATTGCTAATAGAAATGTCTGTAAAGTCAACTTACATTGAGAAACTTCTTAATTAATTTAATACAATAGCTAATTAACCTTGTTATACTCGCACCCTTTTCATTGATATAGTAATTATTTATGTACAACCCCTGAACTCTGCGTTGCTTAATTAACTCTTGAAAAATCAAATATTATTTTGAAAAATGGTTATTTCTACCAGGGTAGAAATTGCTTCAATGGACCCCTCTGCAAGTAGAGTGCAATTAATATAAGTTCTGAATCAATGTCTGTAAGGATCTATCTTATTTTATATAGAGAGTTTATCATCTGGTAACAATCGCATACTCTGTATATATATATAGTTTAGTCATCTATAACTTTATAACACTAATTTATTCACATTGTATATGGTCTATGTATCATTCAACGACAGTCATATGTTATGCCTCTATGATGGTGATCAGCATCATTGTAAACATGACATGTTTTTACAGGTCTCGTCCCTGAAATAGCCTAGTTGATTATCATTTAATAAAGAGTACATTTTTGATGCGCTATCCCAAATTGTTTAACCTAATTCGTTGTAAATTAGTTGGATCCTTAATAGTGAATTTATAATATTTTGATTTAATAAATCACAATTGGATGTTTGTAAATACAGAAGATTACAGAATTCGACGGAAATATACATCAAGAGCCAGAAGTGTCTCTTTCAAGAATTGTTAAAAAATTTCTTCTTTCCTTCCAGTAGCTCGTTTACCGTTCGTTTTCAACAAAAGATTTTCTCAGGATGGTTTCACTTTCTAAAATTGAACTTAAAAGAGGAATGAATTAACTCGATGTCGATTTCAACGTTGAAGTATCCTTTTCAATAATCCCTCTAACCCCTTTTTCATTAAATCTCCTGTTGAAGCCATCATATTTACTTATTTAAACCGGGGTGGCAACAGCTACCTGCGCTGGCAACAATACTTTAATTTATTTGCAAGTTAGCTGCCAGAGAGGATATTATTAATTACTAACAAAACTATGTAATACCCTGGCGCGCGATTAAATTGAGATTTGCTTAACCGGAAGTCACACTCTCCCGCTAATTAAAATAACTCTCGGCATCGCTTTTTAAGTGAACCTTTAGCCCTGGAAAATTCTAGAGATACTAATTAGGATTCTATCTGCCTTCGTAAATATCAACAATAGCTGCTCATGGATATCAGAAGTAAAATGTTTTAACTTCTGAATCTAAATTCTGTTGGTATTAAATTTAATAATTTCATTTGAATTACTACATCTCTTCTGTTTAGAACAGGTACTTGGTAAATGGGTTTGAAAAAGGGGGGAAAAAATATCTGGAAAACGGATTTCAAAACAAAACTCAATCATCGATTTGAAAATAAAATTTTAGAAGCATTAAGGGTGACAATTTATCAACGACCATAGACGATAAAATTAAATTACTAAAGATTAATGAACATTGTTAATTTACGTAAAATCTACCTATAAAATCCATAATTACTTGCTCCATTTATGGTCTATCGATAGTAACGGTACTTAATAAGAGCTAACGTAATTGAAATCTCTCTAACACTATAGTATAAATTTCATCACCATTTAAGGTGTACTTCACTTGGACACTTGAAGTAACAAGCTTCGGGTGTTTAAGATTCTAAAACTGTCAGTCTGTGCTTTAGTGTTGTGGAAAATATTTTGAACTCTGGTATCAAGTCCCATATTAATCCAACTAAACACTAAAGTGGCGCTAATTAGACGGCTTATATCATCTATTGCAGAAGATATTATACACTGTATAAAAAGTTGGTGTAAATTTGCATCTTGCGACGATGGAAATTATTCGATCAGTGTGACAGATAGTAAAAATACATATTTTTGTTTTCAACCTACGTCCGCCATGAAGAAATACATGGAGGACGTATAAATTCTCCCGTTTCGTACGTAAAATTACGTGCGCCACGTAAATTGGCACTCAAATTATAATATTAAATTATAATTTTTTATTTTTTATGTTATTTATTGCATTCGCCTGACTGATTTTCTATTCAGACAATCTTATCTTATTTATTGCGTGTCACTCTTAATCAAGAGTTATTACTCACGTATATTTACAGTGTGCGATAATTATTAGCTGCTACTACCTCAAATGCGTACTTATTATTACAAATAAAAAAGTAGCCTCTAGATGACAACATGACATTATTTGTTTGACAATTGTTAGTTACTATATTATGTATTGCATATTTTACTAAAGTTAGCAACTTCAGTCCAGATCGAATTAAAAAATTGTTTAAAACTTTTATCTGAAATAAGACCATAAGAATAGTAGTGAATAAAAGAAACGTGTCAATTATGTTCAGAATCTACAAACTGATGATTTCTCTTTGTGCATTGCCTTCTTTTGTTAATATTTTTAACTCTCCATATCTTATTTACAAAATTTAAATCTGTTTGCTTCCTTAATATTATTAAGCATTAATTATACATTAATTATACATTAATTAATTAATTATACATTAAACATTAAACATATTTCCAGGATGTTCTTTCTTCCAAGGACAATGGAAATTATGAAATTGACGTTCGCAGAATGGAATTATTTATAAATCCAAACGAAACCCAAAATCCATATATTAGAGCACCTCAGGCTTTCCTTGGAACTACACTTTATGGACATTTTGAGAATATTAGTATTACATGGGCAAAAGAGTTGAATGATTCTAATCATAAGGAGTTAAATGTAAGGTATAAAAAGCAGATTAAATTTTTTTGACATCGTCTTCTAATTTATTGCAATTCTCTTCCTAGACAACAGTGACTTTTCAATATTATAAAAACGGTGATATTGAAACAAATATTCGTCTTTGTGGAAAGCCATATGAAACTGAAAAACTAGAAAATTCAGCTCAAAATTTTTTTAATAGGATTTTTGCTGACTATGTACGTGATTCTCAATGTCCTCTTGTAAAGGTATTTTTTTCAGAGAATTTATGAATTAACACCAGCTATTATTTACTTTCAGTGCACTTTCATTATACTCTTTTTTTTCTCACCCTGTATATGATTATATTATATTTTTTTATTATATATTTTAAGAGTAACACGAGGAAAGTAAATAAAATTTTGATGATCTTAGAGACGTCTTGTAGTTAGGCCACGTCTTCATTGGACACGAAAACTTTCGAAAGATATTAAGTATCATAAAAATGTGAAGTTGACGGTAACCATACGAAGAAGACCTAATGAGGGGGACACAGAATGGTACAAAATTGCTTCAGCACTTTACTATGGAGAGTTCTTAAGACCATCTGTTTAATCCAACATCGGATTCAACATCGCTGCTCTTACCGTATAGATATTTCAAGTATTATAATTAAAAGATTTTTGACTTTTCATAAAATATTAAATAGGAAAAAAATTATTTTCTGCTTTAAACTTAGATAGGGGTACATTTTTAATTACAGAATGCTGGATAGCACCATTACGGAGTTCAACTGGATCGTCTAGGTTATGCGAATTTAATATAACCCGATTTGGATTATAGTCTATTACAAATGGGCCAAATAGGGACCTAATTAGATGAACTATTTTCGGCTTCAATTAAAAATGTTTCTCGAAAATTTTTCCACACCGAATATATAATTCCATTAACTGAGACCCAATAATTTAATTTCTTCCTCTTTACCAGCGCAACGTGTCTTTATTCTTACATCCAATTCGCTTTCATCACTCTTATCCTGTTATCCTTACTGTAGGGTGAAAAGTTGAGATTATTATTGCGGTTGCTATTACAGTGTGGGAGTGCTACTTCCGTTTATTTCTTCCTTTGCCTTTTATCGTGTGGTAATACCTTTTCCCGTTGAAAAGGGTACATCGCTAAAGTAGACGTAGATGGTCCATCCAGAAACATTAACGTCCTGGGATCCATAAAGGTCCCAGAGCCAGGACTAACGTATGGCCTGTGGAAATAATGCAGAAGGTCGTATGGACTGTGCTCTTGAATTTATGTAGATAACCAGCTTAAATCATGATCTCAACCTCTGCTCTAGGAACGAAATATTGTGTTTTGTCTTTTTATTCTATTCCTTTTTCAACCTAAGCTCGCTACAGACGTGGCTTTAAAATTATTATATATATATATATATATATATATATATATACACATACATGTATACTCATATTGAGATTTAAAGATTAGTTGTGGAAGCAATTTTTATGATTTTATTACGTTTTAGTCTTAAATAAAAAACTCTTTATCACTTTGTATTGAGATCCAAGAATGTGGCTAAGAGAAATAAAATATTGTGAAAATGGCAAAAATGGCGAAAATGATGAAGAATGGTTTAGTAGGTTCGACAGCTGGGCGGTCGAGATACCAAGAAAATTCTATGCATTCATGAGTGACTGCAATACAGTGGGAACAGTAATGGCTGCGAGAATTTCCCATGTGTCATAGGTATATAATGCATTTTTCAGGAACAAGTGCAGTAAACTCCTTTCTCCGGTGCACCTCGGTACCAGCAGCGGCCTGTTAAAAAGCAGGATTTGTGGCGCAGACTGATAAAAAATTTCGCAATCCTCGCAAAGCTGCGCTCGACTAAATCGGGATTCGGCTAAAAAATTCTGGCCTTAATATCCGACCATTATAGCGAAGCGGTGCGGCAATAGAATTTAAGTCCAATGCAGGAAAGATAACACCGGTAGTTGAAAAAATTTGTACCTCTTCAAGCGACGGGAAATTGACGACTTAATTTCAGCGTTGCTCTGCACTAATAATACTTATGGCTAAAACCAGCGTCAGAAACATTTGAGAAAATTATATAAGGTCCACGTGTGGCACGCTAAATTCCAAATCAGGATAAATTAAGTTCGTCTAAAACTAAATTTCCAATCTGGCTATATTAAATCCATCTAATTTAAACAGTCGAATTATGGGCCACGTGATGGTACGTGTTATTCAGCAGCTTTTCATAATTTAAAATGCTTCTAAATGTCAAGCAGAATAATTTTTACATTCTCATTAGAGAAGGTATCAAATTTTAGACAAAAATTTTAACCTCGCATTCATTTTCTACAAATCTGAAACTTGGATTATTCTACTCATTTGCGATAAATATGTTACATCAAAAACGTCATTGAAAGTTGACCAACGAACTAAAATAGAATTTTGATGAAATGATCAGAATAATCAAACAGATAGTGTCACTTGGGGCGCAGAGAAGCGATTATGTATCATATACATGAAATAACCAGACATGCTACTTATACTAAAATATGCTCGTTGCCGGTCAATACCTTGACATGAATGTAATGCCACTAAATTAGGCAGAAATGGAAGTCTCATATTCCACCGGAAAAGCCAAAATGGACCATTTGAGAAGCACTAAATAAACTTCTATAACTCCAGTTCTCATTTGTGATTCATATTCGTTTTATCGAAAACATACATACATTCTCATCAAAGAATGTATTATATTTTGTGTAAAATTTCCGCTCCCTCATCTTTATCAGTACTGAAAAATTAAAAAACTGCCTACACATGCTGCAATGGAGTTAATAACAGCCCATTCCGTTGTTAAAACGGAAATATAGAGTGTGTGTACATCGTGGCTTTTACCAAGTCTTGCAAAAGGTGTCAAATTAATGCTGTCAAAATAACCAAAATATGTTCTACGTATATTGTACATTTACAGTAAAAAAATCATTTATACACGGAGAAAAGGTTAGGAGAACAGTCGCGCAAAGTGGCAAAGTGGAAAGTAGCAGCGCCACCACCGGTGGAGGTAGCCACTGCACCGTTTTGGTGCAGTGGCTAGTCCGTTTGTGGGTGAATGGTAGCCCCACAATAACGGAGAGCTGCTATAGGCGAGCAGTTATTATTATTATTTATGGGTGAGAATGATTCTCACACAAATATAGTGGATTAGCATCAACACCAATTGTGGGGCACCAGTTACCCTAACCTTTTTTTCGTGATCGTTTTATAAGTTCATGAAAAGGTTATTTTTGATATTTTGACAGTACTATCTGGTATCACTTTCACACTTGTTGTTGAGAGACTCTTAGTAAAAGCTACGGCACTGACTACGAGTAGGTATAAGCCACGTAACGCCGCTCGGTGTAAACACACTCATATAGAGACGCAATCTGCATTATGTCGAACGTGTGGAACGTATTCGAAAATACTTATTGTTAATTATCCACACTGTCTTGAATAAGTATGCGTCCCGAATAGCCCCGGTATCCTTTATGTTACATAAAAGTATTAGGAACAAATATGGCCAAAATAATATATATTTTTTTTTTAAATATCGTGTGCAACATGGTGGAGGAATTTTTTAGAATGTCCTTTCTGATTAAAATACGCTCGTATCTCGTGTATTAAATCGGGATATTTTTTACATTCGCTATAGTATTTTCATCGCGCAGCTTCTGCTATAATTCTCCAGAGTCAGATCCTTTATGCTGATTAGCGATAAAGTCACTGTTGAACCAGCTAATAAACTACTATATTAAATACGTATGAAACGTCGCATTGCTAATGATGTAGACAAGATAGACGATATGAAATGTGCATTTGACGTAATTATTAAACTCTAATTGGCTGCCTCACAATCAGCCGAGCGTGGAAACCAGAATAGTTTGGGACCTCGTAGTAATGAATAAGGTAAAATACATGTGTCAGTAAAATGAATAATGTCGGAAAATATAGAAATCCACTTTAAGAAAGTTGTGACTAGGTGACTCTGCATCTGTAACTCACTCTCAGCTGCTGTGATTTTTATAATTTTTTAATTGATTTCTTGGAATTTGAAGACATTTTAAAGAACCTTAAGGGCATGTGATACTTTACCATAAGAGCAAATTAGTTATACCAATTATACATTCATAATAATAAATATTTTTAGTAAATAACAGTCAATAAACCTTCGTCTCATATAGACGAAGGTTTATTGATTCTTATTAGCTAAAAATATTTATTATTATGAATGTATAATTGGTATAACTAATTTTCTCTTATGGTAAAGTATCACATGCCCTTAAGGTATTTCAACAGATTTTTATTATTTAAAAAAGATTTTCTAGAATTTTAAGGGATTTTTAAGAATTTAAAGGTATTTCGAAGGTTTTCGTATTACATACCCATAATTCAGAGAGTCGGTCCGAGATCTAGGCAATACTTTCTAAAATAAAATGATCGATTTGTCAGCAGAATCAGAAAGGCTTTGAATTTTGTAACTCAGAATGTAGCATATCATCAAATCTCTGGTGGCAAACTGATTGCTTTACGGCTGGTTAAGCTCCTTACGATGAAGGAAGATAAATAGTTCCCTAGTGACGAGAAACGGCTCTGCATATCTTCTTTATCGATCTGAGCTTCTTTTTCCGCCGTTACTATCTCGCGAATCTAATTCGTTCGTGAAAAGCAAAGTGTGTTTCGACGTTTGCCATCAAAAAATTTTGCCGTGTAAAAAGTGATGCCGATAATTTCTTTTAACGACCGTGCTTGTGGTGGACCCTGACTAGACAAATAGCACGAAGCAAAATAGCACGAAGCAAAATAGCACGAATAAAATGTATAAAGGAAAGTATTTACTTAAACTTCTAGACTAGGACAAATAAGGCCCCAGTAAGAGGAGGCTCTACTTACAATTGAAGCTTCCTAGATAGTGTCCTAATTTAGACACTAAAGGAAAACTAATCAGGTCCTAACTTTAAGTTTTCTATAACTATAAATCTCTTGAAATTCTTGAAAATTCTAATTCCTCATTCAAACTTCCTTAAAATACTTTAAATTAGTCAAAACAGTAATGGTCAGAAGAAATTTTAAAAAGTAAGTCAGAAGAGAGACATTTTATTTAAAAGTTTTACAAAATTGCCATAACTCTTCGAGATTTACATCTGCTTCTGACTCACAATCAGTTTAAGAAAGATGAATGCATCTCTTCTATAATAGTACGTACTTCTTCGAGAAGCTTCATTCCTTATGTTTGTTTACAGAGATCTATCGGGCCAATTATTTCAAAGAAGCCGTCCTTTGAAAACACTTTGTTATAACAAGTAAATCTGTTCGCACACAACAATCTGATTGTCGAGTGCAACAATATGCGGAACAAAAACAAACAATACGATCCATGCAGATTTGTAATAACAGTATATACAATATGTATATACTACCGCCATTCTTGTATAATTACATGAGAAGCCGAAATAGATGATACCAGAAGCGACCACGACACTGTATGTCTTATGTAGAGGAGATACTTTGCAGAATATTCCAAGCCCTTTTCCAAACTATTTTTCCTCCCGTGAGACGCATACGCACCCTTATTGACTCCCCCTCAAACACTTGGAATTCCCTTATTGACTCCCACCGCGCACCGACCAAGTGACCTTCTTGAATAAATTAAAATAAGCTCAATAAGGACGTATGCCACATGGGGGTACAATTTAGTAAAAGAACAAATTCAAATTTTAACAAATATACAAGCACAGATCCAGAAATCGTGTATCTTACTTCAAGACCATGGCCCCCCTATTTCATTGAAGAAAGACACACGATTTCTGAATCTGCTCCTGCAAATATCATAAATGATAATGACGAATTACGTGATTTCAACTAATATTAATACTAATATTAGATCAAAGAATTTATAAGGGGTCACGTGATTTTTTATTAAATAAAATAAAATTTGCTCAAAGTGAATCTAAATTTCTATGATAAAATTATATAAAAAAATTAAAATAAAAAAAACAAATAATTAAATAATATAAAATGGAGCTTGGCGCACATAGCGCACCGGGTGGCGAAGGCTTTCTAGAGTCTATAAAATAGCTTTTGAATATAAATCACTTTATTATAGTTATCATTCATGTTAGCCACTGAATTCTAGTCTATTTCTCGAATACTGATTTCTAATCAAACTGCGGTACAATTCATTTTCTCGTAGCCTCAATTCCAGTGAGAATCCGATGAAAAATAATATGACCCTGGAGACGTTCACGCTCTACCGTTAGAAAACCACGGATTCTCGTTCGGCCTCGAACCAGGTTGAGTTTTTTTAATTCCTTTGGGAGATGAACCTGCACTTCTAGATTCTATCTATCCACTACAAACTAGATCAAGTAAATCTAGAATTCTTATTTATTTATTTATTTATTTATTTTTCTCAAAATAAACCATATAAACCATATAAAAGTTTGATCTGATCATCTCAGAATGATAATGGAGTTGTTGAATATTTTCAAATATGTTTACGTTCTCGTCATATGTGAAGGTTTTCGTTTCCTGTTGAAAATCATTTTCCCAATTTTCAACCAATTTCCACATTTTAAAACCCTTTGAGTGAGAAAAAACGGCTTTTACGCCGGTATCTGTCGGCATCCGTCGTTTGTAGGTACAATAACTTTCGAAAGAATTATCGGATTGGATTACGCTCTGGCAGACTTTTTGTTGCGCGTTGACTTATTCCCTAAACTTATCACTTTGATATTTATAATGATGAGAAAAGGAAGGTAAGATATGATCTCGTTAATTGAAATCAAATATATTTAATAACTAAAAGAATAGAATATAGTGTGATGTCCGAGATAAGAAAATGCACTTAATCTATTTATTTGTATCCGACAAAATCAGTTTTATTTCGAGATAATAAATGAAAAATAAGAAATTCTACCCGAATTAATCCGATACAATTCAAAATTTAAACAAAAAATCCTATCCGTTTCGATACAAAGACGAAAACCAATATTTCTATTCGATTCAATTCGATGCGCACTTAAAGAGTTCAATCCAAATAAATCCGATCTAATTCAAAGTCAAATAAATAAAAAAATTCTATCTGAATCAATCCGTTCAATGCGCAATCGCATTGAAAGTATGTATTTTTAAAATATTTCTTTAAACTCGTGATTCCTAAAACCTGATCTACACTTGATCAAAGATTGATTTTAGAGAGTAAAAGTAAAGGTTTTAATTTCGCAAAGCGAAATTAAAAATATATAGTCTAAGTTCACGTTTCATTGGCATTCTTTATCCTCATTAAACTTTTTACTTCCTCTGGTAGCCTGAGAGTGGTTTTTTTTCGCAGAAGCGTTTAAAAGGATTCCACTTACACACAGTGGCCCACGGTTGCAAGGATAATACTGGATTTACTGCCCTACAAAACTCCTCTCATATATCTGCCTGAAAAAAAAGCTTCTAAAGTTCCTTAAAGCTGGCAGCAATGCGATTTGTACGCTTTAGCTGCTACTTGAAAGGTAATCTCAATAATTCGCAAGTTATGCGTGTCTTTGGCGAAAGTTCAGAATAGCAAAAAATCTATTTATTTATTTATTCATTTCATTCCGGAATTTGTTTCCATGTCTTGAATATCTTGTGAATTTTTTTACCATAGTAGAGCATCGGTGTCAGTTACTTTATTTCATTCAACTTAAAATATGTTTTAACTTACCCTTGATAAGCATAATTAATGCAAAAATTAATTTTAAACAAGAGGAAAATGTACAGTTTTATATAGAGTGTCTTGGATCATGGCTTGATTTCATACATACATACTATGTCTTTTTTTCCTACTGTTGCAGTCGACGGTTCTTGACCCATATTAAAGCAAATAATTCTCAATAAACATAATGCACAAACTTCTAAATGAAGATTTTATGAAAATCATATTGTACATACATATTTCTATCTCGTACATGCAAACTTCAGACAAGGTATATCAAGCCACTGGCTCGAACGAATGTCAAGATTCGTAAAATGCACCCCTTTTCGTTTCCGAGCACATTCTTTGAGCAACGGATATCATAAAATGTTGAAAATGTACACTGAGAGAAAGGATATAGTGCTGTAGTTGAAAGACATGAAGGAATGCTCAATTGCTCAGAATAAAATGTTTATGAGAATGTATTCCAACTGAAATGTTGCCAGGTCATGTCTCCCTTCCATTCCAGTTGCATATATGTACTAGCTTGGCTATATGTGACGTTTGACTATTGAAAAATGTGTACTTTTTGAAAATATCAATTGGAATCGATTAAAAACGATTGAAAGAAAAATCACAATCAATTCCAAATACGTTATTGTCAAACCAAACGGTACTCTGTGTGTGTGTGTGTGTGTGTGTGTGTATACCGTACCGCGCGTACCCAAATGACATAATAGACTTGATGAAGTGAATCCTTTTTCTCTGTTATATTTTAGGGTGAAACACAGTAAGTTCAGACGGCATAAAAAATCGATTTTTTTATCACTTGAATAGTTAGTGTTACTATTCAAGAATACTTTCCTAAAATTTCAAAGAGAAATTCAAACTTATTCTGATTCTATGAGCGTGAGCCGCCAGAATCGTCGCAATCCATTGGAATCAAAAGAAGGTCGAAAAGTAAGAAAAGAGCTGTTGCAAGCTCAAAATGATGCCTATAAGAAAGAAGTGGGATTGTTATATGGTGCTGGAATGGCTGATTGATCGGTAAGCACTCTACACTACTAAAAACTTAAAAATTTCTATTTTTTCAACTGATCGATTTAAAATTTGGTAAATATTTTTTTTTATACCATTTTCCTCGACGTGAACCTAACTTCGATTGAATATTATTGTTTAAAGTATTTTTTTACTATCAAACAGTTGAAACTAGCTGTGAAGTTGTATCAATTTGCGTGTTCATTTAATATGCACCATATATGTATATGCTTCGATGAAGAAAATTTGATACAGTCTTAGTTAATATATTGAGAACAATTAATATGCATATAATAATTATTTCCAGAAAAATTTTATTAATTATAATATTATAATATTTAAATATTTGACATTTCATAAATATGGAGTGGAATTGATTCGTCTCAATACAAAGAGTCTATATTCTTTTTAAATCAGTTAAAATTTATAATAATTTTGAAAAGTTATAGTCAAAAAATTAATTTTTCAATATTATATAATAAATATCCATAATTTTTTAAAATTTCAATTAATAAGTGCATTAATCATATAGGTCCATTGCGATTCGTCTCGACGCAAGGAACCTCTATTTTCCTTACACCAGCTTTCAATTTTAATTATTTGAGAAATTATAGTAGAAAAATCAATTTTAGAAAAATTTTAAAAGTACATAAAACTTGTAAAATTAAATATTTTGTTAAGCCCTTGTGAAAGAATCAATGCTTTATGGGGTGCAATAAGTGTACCAAATTTCATTACTTTCTATATACACGTTCTTGAAATACGGTACGAACAATAAAAGCACACACACACACACACACACACACACTCATCCGAAAAATTTTCAGTATATCATACTAGATATATTCCACTTAAAATTTAACCAAAAACACATTTTTTTAGCAAATAAATTTTGACACCACTACAAAGCTTCCTCTATGCGGAAGCAAAAAGAATTTAAAAAATTCTGCCTCTTAGACCACCTCTCAAACACGTAAAATTCAACTTTTTTTATGGGGGTTAGGTTCATATTCTTAAGAAACCTGTTCTTAAAATAATACTGAAACCGTTCTGATTTCAGATGCAAATTGCAGCCTCTAACCTGCACAAGGACAGCGTAGATTCGATGCGAGGCACAACGGACTGCGACCCGTATTACCCACATTTATTGCTGGAATGGCTTGAAAAAATTAAAACAGTTATTTTAAAGTATTAATAATTGATTCGTATCAGAATGTTGGTTTTTATATCAGATTGCATCGGAGTGACACGGATAAGAAATTTTATTTTTTTTAAATTCGCCCGGGATGACATTATGTGGTTAACGGAGGGTGGAAACTTGAATATTTGAAAAATTCCTAGCTGAAAAAAGTGAATGGTACCGAAAGAGAACGATGAGATCGAGGGTAATATAAAAAAAGGGGATTCATTGGTTTTCCGAAACTTTTTTCACCCGTACGTATATCGACCTCGTTGCAGTGCGGCATATAAATACATTTGAGAACGCAAATAAAATATCGCCAACAAAAAGAACCCGCGGCAGTTTATCGAACGTCGCAGTTTTCGGACGCGACCGTAAATCGCTGGATGAAACAGCTTTCCCCAAAAATTATTATAAAATCGCCCAGTTCACGGCTACATATCGCTAAACTGCAGCGAACTATATATCAGCTTTCCAAGCTTTCTCTTCTCTTTTTGTTGCCGATAATTTTTTTCGTTAAACCGCTCATAGCGGCAAAACTTCCACGTTTATACTTTTAATGCTTCAGCATACCTTCCTCAACTACAAATTCATTCATTCTGCATTCAAACAGTTTTACACTGACTGTAGTGATATTAAAGAAAAAAAATTTAAATTATAGTCATATTATCAAATTTAATACAAATTCTACAAATTTTTAAATTGCAATGTCTTAAAAGATTTACAAATGTGAGTCGGGTGAACCATATTTGAATTGCTTTCAATCCCTTTTTAGGGAAATATAATATTTTCTTATAACTTTATTTCCATTTTATTTGTAGAGTTGATTAAGGATTGATTAAGGATATTCTCAAATTCAGGGATACATTGTACTACATACCATTTGAAAAAAAAATAAATAAAAAAATAAAAAAATAAGATAGGGTCTGGATATGGATTAATGTTTTTGACCAGGGTAATGTGTATAACTTTTTTAATGTCAAAGTTTTTGCTTAGGATAGTCGCTCTCGATGCTTAAAATGTATATATTTAAAGTTTAGCGGGCTCACTTTAAAGAGGAATAATTGGATTCGCTATTAATGAGGCGTATTTCAATGATAGTGATCTACAAGTTCAAGAAGAAATTATCTTGGAAATTGTCGACGGAAATGACTATCAGGAGAATTTGTGAAGCTAATCGATGCTCACTAAGCAAACACCGACGAAGATAACTAAAATACAGAATGCAGAGAGGGCGTCTCGCGCTATCTCATTAATCAGATTACCGAGGGGAAGAAGTTACAATTAAAAGAAAAAACGGAAACGACGTTTCTTCTATGTTCTCATTCAAATACGATTGATTCGACTGTCTTTTCTTTCCTTTTGAGGAATAATTTTCTCGTTGCCCATTAAATTGTGCAAATTCTTAAGTAAGTATTTTAATTTTCACTTTCCCAGAATTTTCGACAAACGTGCTCTCTACTGAAAAAGAGGTTTCTATAAAGGATTTTGGAAGTATGTGGTTCGAAGTGGGGGGGGGGGGGGGTTAAAAAGAGGTTTGTAAGAGGAAGTTGAAAAAGGCAGTCTCGATCAAAGGATTGGGAAAATGAAGTTAGAAAAGGGGTGGTGTCAAAAAGTGGTTTGTGAGAAGCAATATAAGAATAAAGCGTTTGCAGAAGTTGTTCTTAAAAATTAAGTTTGAAAATGGTGTGGGAAATGATTAAATAAAAGAAGAGTTTTCTTGAGCAATGAGTTATAAAACATTTTCTTCAGGTCTTCCCATATAATTGACTGGAACTACTTGTCGGACTCCGGGCCGATGCGCGCAACACTCGCACTATAAACTTAAAAAATTAAATGATGCAATTATTAGATTCGAAAAGAAACAAATTGAGTATCATATAGTTTTTTCTTGCTTCACAGTTTATCACAAATATTATAATATTATTCGGGTTTATCATAAGCATTCCCGAACTATTTTTTCTATCCGTTGAATTAATTTTCGTACAATTATAGTTTCACGAGAGAAATCTCCCTGGGGCGAAATATTTCTCGAGTACATTAAAAATTTCTCCAAGCAGAGTAGAACGCTTGTTAAATTCACGCGATAGGTTGGTAATCGTTGTAGTCCCACGTGCTTTAAAATCTTGCGGCAGGGAAATCCCTTGGAAACGTCATTTGACGATTAGCCATGTACTGCCGCCAAAATTCAAATGTAAATGACACCCTCGGGAGTCTCGAGTCAGTTGCGGAGGGTTGGATTCGAACTCGAATCCCAAGCGACAAGTTTAAAGAGAAATTCCGGTATCTCGATTTTTTTTTTTTGTTTTTTTTTCGTCGTTGAGGTTATCTGTGCGAGAACGAGGAGAACGTTAGGTAACTATGCAAACAACTCCTGCGAATTCAAATGTGACAACCTTCCTGACAGGTCATTTTCGCGGCGCGTCTTAAGGAAAACGTAAAAAGACATTTTGCCATCCCACGTTCTTTTCCCATCCTTTGAATCCTTCAATTATGTCTTCAACTTGTTTTACATCATTTTCCATTGTACAAATCTGTCGTATACAGAGATGCACAATTTATTCTTCGATTTACATAAAACTCAACCGTGCAGAAATTGCCCCATTTAGATCATTTTAAAAGAGGGTTCTGACGAGGCTTTCGTCGGGATTTCCATTTTTAATAAATCTATTTTAATATAATTGGGAATTTATAGAGAAAAATGAACAAATTTCAGTTTTTTTTTTATTTATTTAAACTTTAAACTGAAACTTTAATATTTTGTTTAAAGGGCAAATATTATCATAGAAAATTAAGATGACTATTGTCTCTCTAGACTCTCTAGACTAGTCGTAGAGAAATTGTCTTAGAGTTGAAACTGAGGGAATTAAGTAAAGTACACAGAATTTGAAAATAACAAAAATTGATGTTTATTGTTAATCAGAATAGTAGAAAGTTCGTGTGAAGAGAAAAGAGAAAAGTGTATTTTTCGTTACAAGGGAATTTTTGAAATATTAGTGAACTTCCATTTCGTTGTCCGTATGTGGAAGTCCGCTCAGTGCATAATGTATATATGCATGCCTGAGTCTAAAGGTTTAGTAGGTTTACGTTCATGTTATAAGCATGTTAGTAAGTATAATTTTCTCTCGTGTAACATGCCATAAAACGTTAGCCATATATTCGTGTGTCAATGGAAGGCAGAATTTTGGTGGCATACGTCTAAGTGCATTATAAATGAGTGTATAGAGTGTGCACTCGACCTTGTATCGTGAGCAAATTGTATTAAGCATGCAAAAGTAAATTTGGAAATATAATTGACATGATGGCGTCATGATCTACATACCAAGTTTTAAAGCATCTTGAGTGACAGCACATATTTTTTTAAAATAGATATAGAGTTTTAAATTTTATGTAAGGCCTTGGAAAAAGTTTATAGACAACATCATTTCTCATCAAACCTGCGTCTGAATTTTTGTACTTTGCTTCTATAAAATATACATATTCAAAATGGTAGAATGTAATGTTCAGCGTAATGTTCAGCTAGAGCAGTAGTCTATTCTTTTCTTAATTTAGATACAATACATATTAAGGAGATAATTTTAAACTAACAAATTCTTCACATATTTAGAAAGAATGGACAAGTGCATTTGTTTCTGGACCAATTTATTAGATATTTAGATTCTGGCCAATGAACTTTCATGACGCCTAGGTACTCTCAGTGGAACCACGTGGAATCAACGTTGCAACGTATGGCATTTATCGACCGTTTTGTGGCGCGCCATTAGTATCTACTTCAGTTTAATAAAATTTTAACCACATTTTCAATTTTCTGATAACAGGTCAGAGTAGAAATACAGAATTAGTTCGCATTAGAATAGAGAGTTTTTTTGTTTTTTTTCTACATTTTACATTTAGAACTAGTGAAAAAGCACGATATGGAGATTTTGTGGATGATTTCACTGAAAATTAAAACAAACATTTGAAACTGTTTATTACGCCGGCTCTCTTATCTAGGTAGAATTTATCGGCGAAGATAAATGTCGGACTCATTTGGATTGGGACTTTGGATTAGAAATGATAGATAGTAATTCGGATTGGAATTATAATTGAAAACTTTCTTCGGGTAAGTTCTGAATGGAAGTTCTTGATTCGAATACAAATTTTCGAATGAATTTCAATTTGAAACTTTTGCTAGGATGTTAGTTGAAGTAGGAAATATAAAACTTTTCTATTAACTTGATTAATACTGACTCGATAACATATTTTTCTTCTGCTAATTCAAATGAAAACCAAAAAAAGTAAACATCTTGAACCAAAAGGTCCCGTTGACTGCTTGGTTGGTGCCCTCATCTCTCAAGTAATATTGAAGAGAAACACTAGAGACTCTCCTTCCTCTATGTTGAAGGTTGTTTTCTTCAGTAGTTACTTCAGTAGGTGATGCAGTTGACTCCTTGAAGTAAAGTTTCGTCAAGTGTCGAACAGAGCGATATGAAAGAAAGCAGTTTAAAATTTCAGATCTAGAGTACCTAAATTATATTTCAATAATGCAGAAAATTAATAAATATTATATTAAGAAGTAGAGCTGAGGAATAAAATTATAAGGGGAATGAGAATAACCCAAGGGCATAGTTTAGAGAGCATGCAGATATTGTTAGCGTAATTAAGTTTTAATTTTTGCAAATGTGCGATCAAGGAAACTTGACTTTATAAAATATTATAGAGTAATCCAAGTACATTTTGGACAATCCAATGGAAAAAGTCAATGTTCCGGTTAGTGTCTAGGAAAAATTGGCTTTCTAGAAAAAGCTCTGAGACAGTAGTAAGTTTTAGCTTCATGCGGTAGACCCGTATTATGTGGCCCGCATGTATGGATGTCAGAAGTCATCTTTAGTTTGAAACTTGAATGTTGTCTCTCGTTAACTGCTGCCGTCTCGTATTTGCAAGCGAAAGTTTTCCTCTCGATTTTGGTTTCCAGTTTCCAACTGGCACATCGTTTCCAAATTCCCGCGGGATTCCACAAAATGACCACAGAATGACCGCACACTTTTTTGTGAATCTGGTGCGAAGGTGGGCAGGCATTCGTGGCTTTAACGACGCGGAAATGGTGTAGCAGAAATAATAAAAATGAACGATGAGGTGGTGTGCGATGAAGCCCCCGTGATTAAAACGGCGCGCGGAGCACAGGAAATGGACGAATCCGCGCGGGGCGTCGTATTTAGTCGCGCGACGAAGAGGACAAAGGTGGAAATTTTGCAGCGGCTGAAAATATCGGATGGGAGTATTAGTGCACTGCATGCGGCACAATTTGATGTTGGTTTGACGACGAACTGACGATGACGTCGCGTGTTGGTGTCGTTCCGATGGAGCGATAGGTATAACGATGGTAGGACGACACGCCGCGTCGCGCCGCGCCGCGCTGCTTCGGCAGGATCTATGCGTCAGCCGCGCGGCAAGCCATCATTCCCGCCCTCACGCCTGATCGAGAACCGACGGCACTATTTGTTATTTTACTCTTTCAGCGGGGCATTCATTAATCAACCCTCCTCTGCTCTTTACTCTTCCTGCTCTACATATTTCATATGTCATTGCATATACTGCAAAGAACATTTTCTATCGCAATACTAATATGTACTCCTAGCAATATGTTCTTCAATTGTCAATAATATGCGCTAATTAAACGTTTGCTAATTTATATTTTCTTTATTTTCATGTAAAAAGATTAAAATTTCACAAAATCAATACGTGGAGTAGATTAAAATGGACTATTCCACAACTCGCGAATCGCTGCGCGCTGCAAGTATTAGCTCAGCCCCGAAAGTGATGAGTCGTGCAATATGACTGAGGGACTCTTAAAGGGAGTGTCCGTTGTGCTTGGTGATTGAAATTCTGTCAAACAATCCTCCTAGATAGCACAAAAAATTATCTGAATATTTTCTGATCAAGTTCGCAATGCAACTTTGTTGTAACGAGGTAGTAAAAGTGCAGGAGCTTTTCTGGCAATATTTCATTTTCTCGATACAGAGGTATGATCATTAATGTAAAATAAACGAAATCGTGGATAATTTAGCAGTGTCGTGAGCGATAAGCCTCATGCGTTGTTCAGGCTGAGACAATTTAGGCAGTTTTTCCACACGGAAACTTCCACACGAGTTGATTCGCTCCCTCGCTGTGGCAAAACGAGCCATTTCTCACGTACTCAGTACTGCCCAGAGAGTCTACCTTGTTTTTACACTCCGTCGATATATTCTGGACCCTGGATGACGCGACGGTTAATGAGACAAAAGGAGGGAAACTGACCAAATGACTAGATTCATCAATTTGTTTTAGCTTAAGTCTTTTTACAATGCCCCATTTCTCAAGCTCTCACACTTTAGAGATAAATTTCTTCACATTTTCTTTGTATTTTTACAAACAAAATTTTTTAATTTTTGTTTGTTACTTTTTTTCAGTGAAAAAACTTTATGAATATATCATATACTTTTTAAATAGCGAAAAGCCAGTTTACACATAACAATAATTTATTAGACGTTAACTATCAAATTTCTTTCTTAGTTATATAATTTCAATTTGTAGTATTTTTAATGATTTCTTGTGATTTTAACCACCAATTCAATGATATTTTTCAAAATCTACCCATTTTCACGGCCATATTGATACATATTATGATGGCTTATGGATATTTTTCTTTTTGTTTCAGTGCGAGAAATTACGTTGTCCGAACTCAGGGACTCTGTAGCAAGGTTACAGGACAGAGTAAAGCTAATATGCAGGACGAGAGGGTCTCCCCCTCCAAAAGTGCAATGGCTTAAAGATGGGGTTTCCCTTCATCCACGAAGAGGTCTCCGAATCCAACATAAACGGTGAGTAAATCATCATTTGTTAAAAGGGTTGGGGAACATCGGACAGAAAAAAAAAAAATATATATATATACATATAAATAAGTAGAAAAAAATGTCGAAGTTTGCATAATGCCTGAAACCTGTAACTCATTTTTGAGGTCGCGAAAATACACGGTTTGAAGTGTCGTTTAGCCAGAGAGTGTTTCGCAATGACGGGACAGGTATTAACTCACTGTTTTTCGTAAAAAGGAATTTTTTTTTGACTAAAATGTTTATATAAACTCGACATTCCCAATGGTAAATAAGTTCCGTTCTCAATAGTAATAAAGAGCGCAACTCACAATAAGCACTTGATACCACAGCTCATGCATTGTGTTCGGCATCTGATTGGCTGATATTCGGGCGAGGGGCTATGCACTGAGTACTTAAGTCTCTTGACTACCACCTCGAATCGAGCATGGGAATCCTTCTAAGAATCAGTAGTAGTTTCTAACAATATCTGAGCATTCTTTGAGTAGTCGAATAAGTAAGTAGTATTGGGAGTATTCGGGAAACCCGAGTGGAGCCGAGTCGGTGGTCCCAACCGACCCAGCAGTTTCGGTAGGTTCGGATATGCACACCAAGAGATGCACAAGAGTCACAGCAATATAGCATACATACATACATACATAAAGTATTCTTAAGTATGTACGAGTAGTATGAGGAGTAGTAACAGTAGTCACGGATTAGTAGCTTTAGCAGTATGTGCAGTAGTCTGTTAGTCTCGTTAAGTAGTATGGCAGTATTCGACTATTTGACTGCCAGAATACTCAGTGCACAGGCCCTCGTATTCGGGCGCAGTTTAAAATACTGAAAATCGTATTTAATTTGCAATACGCATGCGCAATTGATGTGACTATAGAGAAAAGTAATTTCTTTACTATTGAGAGCGTCGAGTGTAATTACAATGACTGTACATATTGTAAAAGCAATACTACAAAATATTTTAAATAATTATAATATTATAATACCGTAATTTAAAACAATTCTTACGCTTCTAAAGCAAATCTTCAATAATAATCTTCAATAATGTTTTACGGATATCTCGAAATTATGATGAGGGCTGAGAGTTAATAACGCGCGATTCAATTTTAAATCGTCGAGTATTCTTAATATTTTTATTAAGTGCGATCAGTGCGATAAGAGAATGATCGATGTGGAAATTAACATCAATATTAGCGTTCTCTATAAATATTAGCATATCATTAGCATATCTAGCCGTCAACTACTCCTGTTCCCTTTGTACTATTTTCGTGTTATCAGGTACAAATCTACTTCTTCAACTTACTCTTATCTGGCTGATGATGGAGAAGTGGATTTACATCAGTCCTTTTCACAACCCTTCACTTTAAATTGAGTTCAGAAACTGACGATCGCTTCATTTTGCAATAATTCGAAATTTATCATTTCGAATATCCCACAAAACCAAACGAGAAATATTAAATCTGCAGGTTGAATATTATATGTATTAAAGGTTGTATGAAGTAGATTGAAAAGAAGAGATGGAAATTTTCGACTAAATTCTGCTACTGATGTGCATAATTTTATGAACAAGTATCAAGCTTGCATAGTATTTACTGTTTATTATGAATATAAAATTCCTTCACTTTAAAGTTTTAAAAACTAAAAAGCTTTTTACTCATTCAGCTGAACTTTTAACTATAAAGAAATAAAAGAATTTAGGAGCATCTTTTGAAGAGTCAATAAAATAGCTTGATCACTTTTCCTGTTCTAGCGATATCATATACATGGAAACAATTTAGGGCTAGAAAAAGGTAGAATAATTAGGATTTTTGTTTGACAAAAAATTAAGTAAGTTAAGTAATCAAATATTGCAAATAATGAATGCAGGACAATTTTTTTCATCTTAATGGGGTATTGACCAGTTTCCCTACGTGGCGTATTTGCCAATGAGTGCGTGACGCGCCTTGTGGAGGCTCCTTTGCATTTTTCCAGATTAGGACCAAATGAGAACTATGGAAAACTGATCAGGACCCCATAAAATTTTCTCCATAGGGACGGGGTTTCAAGCTTTTGAAAGGTTTGTATACTTTCTAAATGAAACATTTTTATGTATTCGCAAAATATTCAATAATAAAACAAGTATTAGTAAACTTATACTATGCAAAAACTATTCTAAAATTTCGTAATAAGGAATGTAATCGGTCTTTAATCGGATTCAAGACTGTCATTTGGCAGGTAGATAACTAAACAAATGCTTTGCATGGCTACTTTAATTTCACGATGAATTGGGTTGAGGGTGACTCACTTGTCAGACACAGCGTCATTCTGACGAGATCGTTGGCTCATATCCGACCCGACGGCGACGTCGGCGTCGATCGTTGTAGTAGGTATATAGCGCTAAGAGAAGCTGTGAATGAGAAACGTACGGTGGCCCAAATAAATATTCCACCACATTCCGAACGCTGTACCTAATAATAACAGAGAATACGAAAGAGGAGCAAAATTGTTCGCGATATGTTATGATTTAGACTTTGGTCCGCTAAACGATATAATCAGCTGGATTATTCGATACTTGAAACGAAATCTCCCTGGCGAAGATACACCTATTTTCTGTAATTTGGGGTGTGTGGGTAATGCGATGAGCATATGGGTGCTAGTGACATAAGAAGAATTATAGTGCCGTAATCATATAAAGAGAGTGAAATCACTCTATTTTTATATCTTCGCACCAACAATGTTAGCTTGCCTTAGCATGCAGAAGTATTATTTTTTCTGTGCCACTCTCTCTCTCTCTCTTAGTTCATGAATACCTATGATTCATGAATTTTAAAATAGGTCTCGTTGACTTATTATTAGTCTTCAAAGAGCAAAAGCACTTTGCCCCAACTAAAAGCAGTATAGAAAATATCTAATCATATCATTTAATAATATGCTACTCAGAAATACAAATCTGCAAATACATTACAATATGAAAATGCATTCATTTGCACAACCCATTCAAGTAAAAGATCCCTGGCGAAAGTTTCAAATAACCTATTAAATTCATTAGTAATATATCTATTGAAAGAATTTGTAATTTAAAATGAATTTAAAAACAGATTGTACAATGATAAGAATTTTATTTAAATAATCAAATACATTCAAACTCCCAAGGATACGAGAAACTCACCGGGTAAAATTTTTTCGCATCAAAACAACAGAATATATTAAGTATATCCTATTCTAAAAAGAACATCCATTTCAGCCAACTTTATGCGCGTAACCAGTCGTTACGCATAAAGTGAGCAGAAGGCCTAATAACGTAAGCGTACCCACCTAAAAATATGTCAAATACGAAACACGGTCGGTCTCGTACAATAAATTTGACATGTTAACCATAGCCAATATTCATGGTAGTATTTTAAAGAGAGGAGATAGAGGAGAAAAAATTCCTCTCACACCTTTGAAGTTGGTACAGTAGAATGTATGGATGCCTTCCTCCACGAAATGTCTAAGAGAAGAGAAAAATACAACTCTCTAATACAAATTGCATGGTAAACTAGGCCTATTTTAATAAAAAAAGCATGAAGGAAAAATTCCCTCCACCGTAAACATTTGCATGTAGAGTCGAAAACACATGGAACATTATACGACTCTTGAAAGCGCCCTCTCAACCACGACTATTCGCAGACTTCGCATAATCGTGGCTTACAGTGTCTGTATAGCACCCGAACCGTTTGAATTCCGAACTTCAGAAGCACATCCCTTTCAAGCAAAAACAAGCACACATAGACAGTACATACAAATATCTAGTAGTTGTTGATCACAAGAGCATCTTCTTGCCACTGAAAACCTGTTTCTCAGACTGACTCAGCAAATAAGACAGAGAAGAGTACATTGGAAAAGATAGGTTTTGAAATAGGCTTGGATATAAATTAGGGGATTGAAACAGATGGGGATAGGTGAGAAATTTAAAGGTATAGAAAGGTGCGGATTAAAAGAGATAGGAGTGAATTGAAATTCATAAGTAGATAAAAAGGGATAGACAAGAATAGGCGAGATATATGAGCGAATAGAGAAGTGGAAATCGAAAGAGGTAGGCGCGAATTGTAATTGACAAAGAGATAGAAAGAAATAGACTTCTTCTGGTTGTAGACAATTCGAACAACTACGAATAAGCTGTATTTTGCTAATGATGCGTAAGTCTAAAAAAGCGCTATCTGGAGTGAACACTGAGGAGTAATAACATCTGCTGTATGTAAATCCCCACTGGAATGTTCAGTAGATCGAGTAATTGTTCTGTAATAATACGGTATTAACAACCCTTGTCAGTTCGCAGATATAAACTGCTTGGTAATTACTACCAAGTTACACATTGTCGTAAAGGCCCTTATAATGTCTTAACAATCTACATAGATCTTTGCCATAAAGAGATGTAGTAGTCTCAGGTAAATTCTAATTAGCGACACAGGAACCACAGAATTTCGATCAAACTATGATCAATATGTGTTTTTTTTTTTGAAATTAGAAAACCTGAATGGTTATTCATAATTGTGAAGCTAATTTATAATTAGCTTGAAACTTCTTGACTTGTTTTTCTATAATTCAAATCATAAATTAACTTCGAGACTTTTCCAGTTTACAGAAACAGCTTTCATGAGTTTAAATAAGGATCTACTAATCAATGAATGAAGGAATTTGAATATTCGCAAACTGATTCAAGTTCATCGTAGTACCGCGATAACTGCAAGTTCCGCAATCCGTCCTAAATGTGACTTGGAGCAGAGACACTGCAAGCTTTGATGTCTACTCGAAGCGAGTTTCTCCGCCGAGGATGAAAGAAGAGAAACGACGAGAAATATCTGTCTATTAACCCTGCTTTTCTCGTATCTCATTCCCCTTTAACAGAGATTTTTACCAGCTTTGGTGGCTTAGGACTCTCCTTTGAGCGATAACCTTTCACAGTTATCGTGAGGTTGCGGTTCGTGCAATTATTTTAAAAGCTCCCAGTTGCTTATAATAGATTTCGGTTAACCGCATAAACTTTCTCGCAAGCAAAATATCCTGCTTTAATACGGACATTTTTTTACGGATTCAAGTTTTGTTTTACTTATCGCACTGAATACGAGCTTTAATTTGGCATCAGTCTCATTTTCGGTACCCTCTCAGTTCGGTTGATTTAAATTTGTTAACATTTTTTTTCACCTATTAAAAAAAAATATACATATATATATATATATATCAGATAATATATAAAATAATATATTTAAAATCCCACTTAATTCACTGGCGCCATCTATTTTATTGTAGATCGTTATTCTCAATTCGCTTTTTACTTCCTTCGGGGTTCTAAGGTTTCGCGAATAAAGTCACGCTACGGGGTTGAACGGAGATTTTATCGTTAGCTTTCCTCAACCAAAATCAATCTCGGAATCATCAAGCGGCAGTTTAGTGGCTGTCCGGAGAGTAATAAAATCATATCGGAACCCAACAATCTCAACCGCGTGTGGATGAACAAAAAAAAAAAGAAAAAAAAAAAAGAAAGTTTGTATTTCGTGTTCAACTCACGAACTACCTCCTCGTCTTCCTCCTTATTCTTATCATCTTTTCTTTTCGTTAAACGGAAACTCTATGAAAAAAACAGCACTCACTTCTCTGATACAACCGGAAGGATTGCCAGTAATAAAATGTTAATAGTTTAACCACTGAGCAAACGACTATCTTCCAGAGTTAACGTAGTTGCTTGTTGTAAACTCTGTCGTTAAACATTCCCCGTCCACCCCGTCCACAACAACATAAACCAGTTCATGCTTAAGCGATATAACCTTCAATACGTGTTTTCTTATATTTTTATTTAATGAAAAAGACATTTTTTAATCCAAAGAAATGCCTTTCTTTAACTCTATTTCTTTGAAGCAACGCCTCAATTTTTTTTACAATTTTTTTTTACTAATTTTATTTTATTAATGGGTTGTGTTGAATTTCTGGAAATTTTCGAAAATTTTTTTTAAATCCCTCGAAACCCCGTGAAATTTTAAGTGATTTTAAGAAATCTTGAAATAAGTAACCATAATGATCGAATGATGCGGCGAGAAATTGGAAACGGAAGCATTTTACATAGAGCGTGGGTTTGTGTCGCCAGGAAGCTCCATTTGTTCTCTGAATACTAGACAAGGGCCAATGGTGATGTTTGCGAGTAAATATTGTGCTGGGCAATGTTCCGGAGGGGCATTTGTTTTAGTCTCAACAGCAGAGTACAGAAAGCTTGGTGGGAATAAGGGTCCTCCTCCGCACTACGGGAGCAGAGCGAATTGTTGGCTTAGAAGGCTAGGTAAGCAGAAATTAGTACCGCAACTCTAAATGCACATTAATGGACTGTATCTACATTAGACAACACTTATGAGTAATAAACTATCGTTTCAGTAATTGAAGCTCGCTAATCCTCGCATACCTACCTACGACGTTGCTTATGAGAAGCTCTTTTTCTAAAATTCCTTGAATTTGTAACTGCATTTAAGTTATTGTGCCCCGCCACATCATTAATATTTTTAGTATATCAATACATTAGTTTATAGCAGTATGTATACAATTGCCATTGTATGTATTTGCAGTTTACTTTTATGAATGATACTCGGAAAAATGTCCTTTAATGTCAAACGATTTCAAATCTAGTATTTGTTATCGATTGTGGGCGAAACTGTGCATCATCATCAAAATGAAAAATTGTAGAGATATGCCCATATGTATATGTAAATAGAAAACAAGTAGACTCTTATTGTTTGCAACTACTCAATTGAAGAAACACACTGCCTTACAAAAGCCACTGTTTTAACTTTTGAACGCCTATGCCTACCTCGTATTTTTCATTACCTTACAAAAAATATCGAAGCACCAAAACTGAGTCCCCCAATCACCCTCCATGATTATATCTCAGCTTCAAACTTGTGGAAACTCAATACGCGGAAACAGAAAGAAAAAGGAAAAATAAAACGGTTTAAAGCAATTTTCGTACACATACGCTAAAATTTTCCTCTCAACTCAAACGCGGTGAAACACAATCCTCTACAAACATCATTTTACTTTTTGCTTCGTTTAAGATAATAAATAGGCTTAAGATCGGTGAAGTTTGTCGCATGTGAAAACGGATTGATTGAAACTAGAAAGTAGATATTCATGTGTAATTGTTTTAAAAGACTGGAAATTATTGCAGATATCACAGATCGTCATCGCTTCACCTCTTGCTTTCTCCTAGAGAAAGCTTTGTAGTCGTTATATTTTCCAGTATTTTTAAAATGGTTTAGTTAAATTTTCCTTTGTTGTTAAATGTGTATACTATGCCTTCCGTCTTTTGTTTCATAATTCCCTTTTTTCTCGACTCGGCTGCTGATATTTGCAGAAAAAATTCTTACGCTCCTTTAGAGATTATTTTGCTGCATGTACCTTCTTGATCCATTTGCAATTAATTGAAGGGAGAGAAACAAAGAAAATACGGACATGGGTTTCGAATCGGTTTGGCTAAAGGTTCTGGAATCTACTTGGAACGTGCACTGGGCGATGGCCAAACCCGATTAAGGCGCCTTAGGTAAAAAAAGTAAAAAAAGTCCTTCCGGTACTTGAAGGATATGCAAGGTGTTCTTCTGCCTTCTTGACAATTTGAAATCGTTTGGAGCGGATCCAATCGTCTCGCATATTGGCCAGTTTACCAACGGCTGTTATGTGGACTCTCGAGAGTGGAAAACGAGCTTGGTCACCCCGACTGTGGATTTGTGCAAACTCAAATGTTCTCGAAACTTCAGCACTTCCACTCAAGAAAGCAAGATTTCAAAAGAGATTCCTATCGTAATCTCATTCCAGAAATCTTAAGGAAGAACATGCAAAACTCTTGAATCATGTAAGCGTTTGTGAAACTTTCTGTCTATCTGAAAAATTACTAAAATAGATTATAGCAAAGTGGAGCAAAAGTCATAAATTTTTACATTTTAATACATAATAAGTAATAAGTTATACTATTTTTCTAAGAATTTTTCTTATTTGACATATTTTTAGGTGGGTACGCTTACGTTATTAGGCCTTCTGCTCACTTTATGCGTAACGACTGGTTACGCGCATAAAGTTGGCTGAAATGGATGTTCTTTTTAGAATAGGATATACTTAATATATTCTGTTGTTTTGATGCGAAAAAATTTTACCCGGTGAGTTTCTCGTATCCTTGGGAGTTTGAATGTATTTGATTATGATAGTAGCAAGTTTTATTATTTTTTGTACTAAAATCCGAAATAGAAAAAATTATTAGAGAAATTTAATAAATTGCACAATAAAGCGAATATAGAAGTATAAGAAAATAAGTATTTTAAATAAAATAGCAGAAAAAATAGTCTGTAAGCAGTAGAAGAGACATTACTATATTGAGATTGCAGGAACATGATGTCATGTATTTATAGACCTTTCCTACATTTTGTAACATACTTTAATACTAATTAATTAAATTGGTTCCAAATAGTACTAATTGATCTAGCAGTGGATATCGAGCTTTGGACCGAGTGCAGTCGAGCTTATTCAACGTACTGTGTCGACTGCCGATCAACGGATTTACATGTTTTTGTTTTCAATTGTGTAAATGGAAATAGTTAAATGGAATATATTGTCAGTCTGTTGCTCAAGAGACGTGTGTTCAATGCACGCGCACCTATTTTTCAAACTGCAGTAATGTTCAGCGCATGAGTAAATTAGCAAAAACCTGTCAATTTTTAAATTCCTCCGAAGAAGTGAAAAAATTAAATTTTTTGTTTTTTTTTTTTTTTGTTTTTAATTGATGACTTTCAACTTCTATCAGCAGCCTTAAAATATTTTACAAGAATGATTTTTCCTAATTTCTTCTACTTATGATTCGCTATACACAGAATTCTACAGATAGAGTTGAAGAAACATCTAATTTGCCCGTATAAAAACTAGATTATGCATCTTATTATATTATATGTAATTATTCAGTTCCCGTCACTGGAGGTCGTAAGCTTAATTATTCACTCCGAAGGATGATGGCTGCAAACGAGATTAGGTATCAGTAGGACATTCATGGTTGGGACGTTCACCGGAGAGGCTGAGGCAATTAGTGACGATTAATTTGGTGTATTCATTTCGCCGCCGTTTCGTTCGGATTTAGCTCTTTGACTCTACCAATATTCATGGCCTTTTCAGTGCGCATAAAGGAGGTTTCCACAACCGGATATACATACTGACAGGAGATACGTGGAGGGCAGACCGAGAAGCTTACACTTCGCCTTTATGCGGTCTAATTTAATTATTAACTAAAACTGATAGACTATCCGAATCTAATTGGCTAAATCTCCGCGATTGTATAAGGTTCTCCTCTATATGCCATTGTCGCAATAATATTTCCCAATCCCATTTCTGGCTATTTCTATTTAAATGAATTATTTATGATTATAATTAAGTTCTAACGGCAGTTAAGAAAAATTAAGATTGAATAAACATTATTTGTATTCTTATTATATGGTAAAAATAGAAATTTTATTAAGGGTTCATTTCTGGAATTTCAAGGTAAAATAGCAAAAATGCTCACACTTTTTCTTTGAAATATGAAAAACTTAATTTTCCTCTATTCTTATTCTCTTCTTACCGGGAAAGCTTTTTAATGTAATATCACAGTTTAAGTTTAAGACTCTAACTATATAATCAACTCACCCTGCGATAAAATAAATTTAAAATACACGAATGTTTCAGAGAGCACTTGAACCTGAAGTAATAAAACAGAGGAATGAACTTAGAACAGGCGTGGTGTCCATCTAGCGATTTAGTCTAACAATAAGAGTTAGGGCGTATAGAAGTAATACATCACACTCAAAATCAGTTGCGTCTCAGACTTTTATTGCCCGGAGCCCTTGTTGGCGCGTCGACAAGCAGCATCGCGGCGAGGGACGTGAAGCAAAGTGTAATATAATGCAGAGAAAGAGAGGGAGAGAGAGAGAGAGAGATATGTTTTGAAATCCCTTATTTAAAGTCTTTTTTAATTATATCTGAAATCATTTATTATGAAATCTCGTGAAATCTTTTTGAAATCTCTTAAACTCATTTGAAATGCTTGCAATACTTTGAAATAGCAAATCTTTATATTCTTTTAAAATCGTACATACACAGTCTTTTGAAAACCATTTAAAATTTCTTGAAATATATGTTCCAACTTTTTAAAATCCCTTGAAATCTTTTAAAATCCTTGAATTTACTGTAACAAGATAGAGAAATCGACTTACATATAGACCAAATGTGTTGTCCAGCCTGGGAACTAAGAGTTAGGGCGTATATAGAAGTGATACATCACACTCAGTTGAGTCCCAGACTTTTATAGGTCGCGTTGTACGGAACTCTTGTTGGTATGGCGAAAGGAAGCAAGGGACGCGAAGTAAAGTGAAAGACAGAGTGAAAGAAAGAGACATAGAGAGAAAGAGAGAGAGAGAGAGAGAGAGAGACTGAGTAAAGGAGGCACCACTTGAAAGCTCTCCAAAGGTCTTCACCACCAGCACTTCATCCTCGCTAAGAACCATACTGGACTTTTCTTTTCTTTGGGACAATCCCGAGCGGCATCTTTAGGAAGCCCCAGCGGGACTTTTCTTCCCTTCTTTTAGGGAGAGGCCTGTTGTCCTCGAACAAAGAATCAATGAGGCTTCAGGATTTTTGATATTGCGAAACTCTACAACATTTGCACTTCACTAACACGAACAAATTAGTCAGACTTAGTCGGCACAATATCTAGATGTGTCTGTAGGAAAGAAAAAACCCAAAAGAGTTTATCCAACTTGTAGCTGGATAAATTGCCGACATTTTAAACTTAGAATAAACTTTTTAAGTTTACGAAGGTGTCATTGGTGCAAATTTAAATGTTGAACCGAGTGTTGAACTTTTAAAACCTGCTACGGATGCGATCTCGATTCTATTCTACCAAGGTTGACTTAAAGGGCTCGATTAATCGATCTTCTGAAACAATTATTCTTCATGCTAAAAATTGATGCCTCGATCTTTTGATATCTGAGGAGTGGAAATCCAAAAACTTATAATAACCATTTTCCAAATGTTACGAGTGGATGAAAAAACGTTCCCATTTAGACATTTAAATTTTTTTTTTTTTTTTTTTCTTCTAAAGTGTTATTAATCGATTATGGTGGAATATATCACGTGTTAAAATTAATTTAATTAATTTAATTTATTAAGGGAAAACGAGTTCTGTATGTTGGTTAGAAAGGTCGGGTTTGGTTTGCCGAGAGGGGTGGGGGGGGGGTTCAAATAATGGTTCTGAGTAAGAGGGAGAAAGCTCGAATCTTTAAAAAGGAGATAAAGATGAACTTAAAGTACCTATAGATATATTTCGAGACGCCGAAATCAAACAGCAAGAAAAAACAATAAAATTCCACTAGATCTGGCAGAGTTCTCTCGTTCGCTTTGGAGTTTCGTGGAAGATCCTAGAGTAGACTTTGCCTGAATACACCGCTGTGTCACCGATATGATTCTCTTGAGAGATCTACGAGCCATCCAAGTTTACAACCCAAATAACGGGAACATAACGGCACATGGCTGGAACCTGGTCAACTGTTGAATTGTTGATGTTATAACCTACCAGCTCCCGCTTTAGCAAATATTACTACATACTACATACTAAGTTCCTGCTTTACCTTCTTACACACACACACACAATAAAAAGAACTGCTTATTTGAATAAAAAAAAAAAAAATTTTGACCCCATAACACAGGCAAAATTTGTTTTATTCAAATAAAATGTGTTTGGCGCTGCATATAAAGGATGGCACGGCATAAGGAATTAACCAAAATTTTTCCAAAAATGATATTATTAGCTATAATATTCTTAATAATTAATTAGTATAATATAAAATTCATAATAATAATTCTTAATTCACATTCTCACCAAAGGATTTTTGTTTATAATCTTAATAACAAAATATGTTGAAAGTTTTCCAGGTATTTCAAAACATTTCAAAGGTTTTCAAAAGATTTTAAGGGATGTCAAACTTGTTTACTGAATTCTATAAGATTTTAATGGATTAAAAGAATGCAAAAGATTTTAATATTTTAACGTTAAATAGATATGAAATATTTGATAAAATTGAATTTTGAAATTAATACTCGATCTCAGCCCCTTAAATACTTAAATAATAACATATAAAATTTTTTCAAATAAAGAAAGAACTCAATGTTTATTAAAATTAACAATTGAGAAGAGAAATATCGTGCAACCATCATCGTATAATATTACCCTAGCAGATGCATTAATTTTTAAAACGCATCGTACAACTGTTGACAGCAGACACGTAATTTTTATGTTAAAAAATGATAAAAAGTATAACATGACTGGAGGTTCTAACTATTGTTTATAGTCTTCACGAAGAGATTTTTATTTATTAAAGCACTTTGTATTTGTGCTTATTGCATAAAGTCTGGCACAAAATTATATCTACACGTTTGATAAATAATTTTTGTAATAAAATACATTTATAGAATAAGTTTGAAAAATTGATTTTTCATTTGAAACATTCTTACGTTGACACGAATCAGATGAAGACCTAATATTAATACATTTGATTAATTAATTATTGCTTCCTCCTAATTGGCTTCCAGGTAGCAATCTACTTATTGAATGAATACAAAAATATTCTAAATTTTGATATTTTATATTAGTAAAAACATTATATTTAAATTGATAAACTTATGTATTAATGAAAAGTTACATAAAAATTAATATAAATGGGTGACCAAAGTAAGTATTTTTAATATGAATTAGTAGTTTTTAACTAAATGATATTAAAAATTATTACTAAAGTGAATTAATAAAAGAATCGGTAACATTTCATTAGTATAACTTCTTACTAATTGAAACTGAAAGAATTAATTACAAGAAAATAATTTTAGATATATACAAAAGTTTATTTGATTATTACGTTTTTTCCTAAAGTTTTTTTTTACCTCGATAATAGTTTCAATTGTTTATCAATATTTCATCTTTAATATTCAGAATAAAACAATGTTGTTCAAAAATTAATTCCGATCTGCAGAAGGCACTAATTGATTTTAGAGGAGTTTCGTGGCAGAAACTTGGGCATGATTTAGAGATTCCCAGTAGAAATTTCACAGTAGAAACAAGCACAGGAGCTGCTGTCTCATGGGGACATACATATACTCAAGAATATTCTTGAAGCGTGTACAAACTCCATATATTCAGAAAGGAAACATTTCACCACAATTCCCATATATCTAATATCTATATTCTATATATCGACTCAAACGTTTGGAAAATTCTCAATTCGATCTATCCTTTATTCATCAGAAGCAATTTCACTTTTCAAAATATTCCTGTCTTAAATATCAGTAAATACTGCTTCTATTATATGTATAAAGCGCATAATTAATTAAATTAAATTGCTTCATCTTCGTCATCTTAAGTATCTATTAATTAATCTCCATAAGTACAGTAAATATTTTTATAGCTTTGAGAATATCTCCTAAACATTTCAAATTGAGCTATTTGGTATTTGTTATTAGAGATATCTAATTGTAATTGGTCATATGACTGATAGGGATTTTATATTTGTGGTTCATTTAACGCAGGTATTTGAGAGTGGTTATTAGTTGTATGCAATTTTTAATTGCGCGCCAACTTATGGCCAATGGGAGAATTCTAACTTTGGGAACACTGACGCCGCGCTGCCGCCGCCGCCGCCGCCGTCGCCGCATAACGCCACCATCTTGTAACTAAAGTCTATCCTTTCACATAACTACTTGTAAATAATTTGTAATACGTATAAAAAATCGTAATGCTATAGTCGGCAAGCAGTCTTTTAACATTTCGACTAAAATGTGTATCAAAAGCAGGTTTATTAAGAGGTATTTACATATATTGAAGACGATTAAATACTGATGTAAAATTGTCGCTTCTGCACCCAGAAAAAAGTTTGTTTCAATTAAATAAACGTATATTTGCCTCAGAGCCAAATGAAAATATCTTTGTATTATAAATAAAATTTATTTGATTCAAAGATATTTTTTCTTTGAATTAAAAAGAAAATTTCTGTGAATCAAAAAAAATTAAAGAAAAAATATCTTTTAATCAAATAAATTTTATTTATAATACAAAGATATTTTCATTTGGCTCTGAGGCAAATATACGTTTATTTGATTGAAAGAAGCTTTTTTTCTGGGTGTGCTATATTTTTTGTTAATAAAAAATAGTTTTCTCGAGCATTTATGGAACATTTTGTGAAAATGAAGCCTAATAAGTTTAGAAACGATCGATCGAGAGCATGGTGTGGAGATGCGCTCTTTGAAGTGTTGTATCGCTGTACTTCGTTAGAACGTGTGAAAATAAGCGAGAGAGAGAGAGAGAGAGAGAGAGGATAAAGAATAAAGAATAATGGATAAAGGAGGACCTACTGGGGAAGGAACCTCGTCTGAGGAGTGGGATTTATTCAAGCAGAGGAAGCATTAATACGGCAAAGCAGAGGCGATCTAAAAGAAAACCATTAACTACTTCTAGAGGAAGGAAGAAAAACAGAAGGTGTAGAATGGGATACGTACCCGGCACTACCCAGCTATAAGGGAAGAGTATTCCTTCTCTGGTAGATGGTTTTCACGTTGCCGTTTCCATTACAAGATAGATCGTTCTCTCTGCCTTTTGCCAGTGACATGCGCCTCTGAACCGTCATTAGGAATCCATTTTCCGAACAGTCAATCAGATCACCACAATGCAGTGGATGGTACTCATAGTACTTAGTCTCCTCACCTATTCCCGATAGATATCGACACGAAATTCAACGTCACCGCAATCCATCTGATCCTCTTCGTAATTCTTTATGAGTGCTTCTTGCGCAGAAAAAGCTGAAAAAGTTACTACGACGTTCTTCAACTACTTGGAAAAGTTTCATTCCTGCAGATGTGTGCGAGAGAGATAGAAATTTATTTTCACGTTTGACTCATTTCATTTGAATTTATATTTTCTCAATCTGGATTCATTGAATCTTATTAATTGATGAATAATGATATGAATTAGTAATTAAATAGTAACTACCATACGCAAGGTGTCCATAAATGTATTTCCAAAAATATTTATCATGATGTCATTTTTTATAGTATTTAGAATGCCTATTTAGAATGAATGACTTATGCATTGAAAAAAAGATTGGGTTCAAATATCAGACGTCTTGTCTGACAAATTTTTATTTTTCATTGTTTTGGCTTATTTATACTAAGCATGAAACTGCGCTGGCGCTGGATCTAGACGGTGAATTTCCCACTCTGGCGAAAGCTTGGGATTGAACGGATTCATTCGGATTCCAAGTTCGGATTGATTTTGACTAGGCCTCGGATTGTGCATTTTTTAATCAGAAACGAATCTCGTCTCCAACTGCAATAAATCGTATAATTAAATACAAACTTATTCCTCTAATTCCTGGATTTAATACATCTTTTTGGATAATTGAATTGTTATGTGAATTACAGATGCATGGATCAAGATTTTGTAAATCGATAATAATTCTTAAACGTATACAGCATGGAAGTGAGCGGGCATTCCCAGAAGAATTGCTAGATAATAATTCTTGTGAAAATCATAGTTTATCATATACTTACGTACGCACTGTTGTTTATAAAACAGCAGAACATTATAAGATGATTCCCACGTGTGTTTTGATAAATTCATTATACCAAAAGTTATCTCATAATACACAATACACGAACAACAGATACAATATCATACATAACACAATACAATATACACATTACAATAAATAAATTCTTATACAAAAAATACCGAAAACAGATTGAAAAAAGTGTTAGTTACCAGACAACCTTCATAAAACATAGTTGAATTTGGGGAAGAAATTTTTTACGTTTTTCATTTTCAATATTAAAAATATTCATCGAACGAACAAACAGAAACACAAAATATTGTTAAATAAGCTTACACGTCATAAAAAGTCACCAGCAGCATCACCAGGTACTTCCATTAGCTGAAATATTTTGAAATGTATTATAAAATTTGCAATATGCATGTTACCTCATCTCGCTGTAAACTGCAGACAGGTCGAGAAAGGGAACATGAAATCCTTTCAGAGTATTTTGGAGTTTCGGAAATAAATTGCTAACGGAGTAGATATCAATTCAATCGTGGATTGATCTTCTTCGTTTTGTATTTGCACCTATTCACTTTCAATAATTTTAAATGTACGCACCAATTGCTAGGCTTGTGCGATATAAAACTGGTGTGAGAAGAAAAAAAGAATGAGTTAGAGGAGGAGAAAGATATAAGGAAAAAAGAGTGAAAACGGCAGAGAAGCTGAGTTTCTAATTTGGTGTAGCTGCAAGCATCGACACTCCGTCTAGACAGACTACTGCTCCGGCTACTTCTCAAAAGAGAAATAGTATGAAAAAAAAGAAGAAAGAAACATTGCTGGATTACCAGCCAAGTAAAGCTCTATTCAACTAAGTTCTAGAAAAGGGCACTTGTAAAAAGGAAATAATATAGAATGATGTAAGTATAATATTTAGTAAACAAAATTGTAGCTCCCATGGATAGAAGAAAAAAATATTACATATAGAGAGATAGAAAAAAGCTAGTTAATTGGTTTAGGTATTTAGTTTAGTTCATTCGAACTCATTTGGATTAAACCTTTTTTCAGCTTTTCAGATATTAAGTATTTTTAATTATCTAACTTTTACGGTTACTGAATTGTAATAATAAGATTATCTTTTCAAGTGGAACATATTCTAACGAGAACAAGTTTGCAAGGGAACGAATTCAACATAAAACGCAGCTGCAGATTCAACTTTAAACTTTTGCTCTCGCTTAGTTGAAGATTTGAAAAGTATATTGAGAATTCAACGCACAAAAGGCAGTAACGCTCTAATAAGAAAACTTCCGCCGTAACCTTAAAAACTGGCTGCGAGAAGCGTCACCTCATCTTCGTCATGGAACGGATGTACAGATGCATAATGAACCACACAATTACCGGTGTATAAAACAGTATAATCTCAAAGCTTTCATAGTCATGAGTGAAATATAAGTGATTTATTTAGTTCCTATACGTAAACTTTGAAACGAAGGTATATAATACATCAGGTGAAAATTAAAGTTTCTAAAATAATTTTATAACATATTTTATAAGTTTCAAGAAAAAGTATTAAAAAAATTATCGACGATCATTTCAGATAGAAATTCTTTCCGAATGAATCCGAACAAACCAGAAATCTGCATTGCGGTATCAATCTGTCAATATTAGAAGGAATTTTTTAATCCGAATCAATGTAAAACAATACGTATTTTCATTCCGAATTCCTAAGTTAGTTTTAAATGTGAATCAATTCAAAGTAAGGTTTTATTGTAAATCAATCCGAGCAAATTTTTGGAAAACTTTCTTGGAATTCATTTGAATTCATTTCGAAATTTCGCATACAATCAATCGAAAACAATCAGCATTTTCAATCCAAATGAATTTTATTTCAGATTGATTAGGATTAGTTCGTAATTAAAAATTGCTTCGTGCTCATTCAGATTCATTCGAATTGATTATTAATAGCAGGGATCAGATTGAAAACTATAGCTTCCATTTCATTTGGATTGATTCGGTGTCATTTGGATGGACTATAATCTAACCGAAATTTTAGCAATGGATGATATATCCTATATAGTTTTTAATCCACTAAATTAAAGAATACATGTTACAAAATTATTATTCTTAATATTAAGTTAAATAAAAAATAGGGTAGTGAATGGAGTAAACCACAAGAAATGCTGCTCGTTATCGTGTTTTTTATGAAGTAGATACTATTTCTACTATTCTGACTTTATATGTTTTCTCTCTCTCTCTCTCTCTCTCTCTCTTCAACGAATGCATGACATTTCTCATAAAACACAGGGCTTCGAATTTCACATTTCAGGGCACAGAGAAGACTATGAGAGGAAACTAGAATAGGGCGCTTCGCGGTAAAGAACGCCTTCCAGGCAAAATGAAAGAAACTAGAATGTAGAGAAATAATTAAAGTACAACATTAACTCTTTCATGCTGTCTGCTTTTTTACTATAGGAGTTTGTAATTTATGAAAAAATACTCCAGTAAGAAAGAATAAGCAGATTTTCATAATTTGTTAAATCTGAAATTAGGTGTACATATTTTGAAAGGTGTTACCGTCCGATTTCATAAATATGACCTGGCGAAAGTTTCTGATTGGGAATTCTTTCCGCATCAATCCAATTAAGTCACTCCGCAATTTGTATCGGAAACAAACAGTTTTGGATACAAAGTATTTTAAATTATTTTTTTATATTCTTTCAACTGGAAGAAAATGAGGAAATTTGATATGCAGAGACTAAAGTTTGTTCTTGTTTTATTTTTCGGCTTACTTTTCAACATAAAAGCGACGTAAAGACAGAGGCTATAAACGTAAAAACTTTAACTTAATCCTGCGGCGCGCAAATTACGTCTCTTGTATTTTCATTACCACACCTACATACATTACCCGACATCTCAACATATCCGCCCTCTCGATACGAGCAGACTCTAGGCATTGGGAGTAGTTCATTGAAAGTTCGAGAAGTAGATTAAATTCGAGAATTTTAGATAATATTCACAAAATTCTCTACTATTAATAAAATACATAATTTTGTGTAAGAAGAAAGTTATTAAAACTAAAATATTATTTAATCATGAAGTAATATTTTAAATATTTAAACCGTCATTTTTTGCAACAACTTATCTACACGAAAAAAGATATCAAATTGAAAATTTGATAAAACTGGTTCGTTTGAATATACTCTTCTCGGTTTGAAAAGGATTCAGATGTGGATAGGAAATTATCCTATCAGAAACTTTTGCCAGGATATAACAAATATGTTATTTATAGAGTGTCTATTTTACCTTACACGTATATTATCGACTGCATGTGGTGGCGAGAATTAGTTTTTTTTTATCAATTGTTATCTCCGGGAGGGTGAAATGTGAACCGATTTCTAGTAAGTTTGCGTAAGTGGAAATAAAGCTGTCATTTCTCGGAGCCTGAGGGTGAGGTGAAGCAATTGTGGATACGAGCGTCGCTCTCTTTCAGTATATCCACTTTAAGGCCGACTCGGTAGGAAATTACAATTCCAATCCAAGTCGAATGCCGAATAGAACTTTCTCTAATTTTATTCTCGTTCTACATTTGCTTCTTTTCTCAAAATTGATTCCGTTTGAACAAAATAAAACTCGCAACAGCTGTATTGTATAATGTATATAGTGAACAGCCAACGTACACGATTTCATTTTAAACTTGCAACTTGACGTATAGTTTATTGAAATAAAATGCTTAAAGAGAATTTCAAGCAAAAATTCTTCATTTGAATTATTGTATAACTATAGGGATAAGTGATTGAATGATATATGATATAAGCAGGGATAAATCGAGGTAACTTGTGATGCGAGTATCGCACTCTGTTTAATAAGTGAATTCATGTGACTTGATATGAATTGACATGACTTGAAAAGATTTCACTGACTTCAGAAGATTTCAAGAAAATTCAAAAGACTCATCAGCTGTGAGACAACTCTCATGTGTAGTCTAAGGAAAGTCCTGGAATTGAGGAAGGGTTGTTGTGATGACGCTTCTAAAAAGTGTGATAAGTAGAGGGTTTTTGCAATTTAAAGGGTGTGACGTTAATATGCCATATGATAATAAGTGGTCCCAAAAAAATAGGGGTAGAAAATGACTCTACTAAGACATGTTGCATGGTGAACATGATCGAAATACGCCCCTGCGAAATGGAGGACAGAATAAGTCACACACACACACTGTGTCATTACCAGCAGCTGCAGCACAAAAACTACTAGGAGGAGATGGCAAAATAAGGATTGGCTGGGTCAACTGTCGAATAAGAGCAACAAAGAGACCCATACAATGCTTCAAATGCTGGCACTTTGGACACTTTGGATCCCAGTGCAAAAGCCAAGTCGACCGGTCTAAGCACTGCATAAGGTGCGGGAAAGAAGGCCACAAGATTGCTGACTGTAAAAATCCAGCCAAATGTGTATTATGCGCCGACGATCAAAACGCGCAGGACACTGCCCACCATGCCGGCACATATAGATGCCCGGTCTTCAAAGAGGCACTCGAGAAGGTGACAAATAAACGAGCATGAAGATACTGCAGCTCAACCTCAATCATTGTGAAGCTGCGCATGATTTGCTCTTACAAACCGTGCGCGAATTGGAGCTAGACTTGGTGCTGATAGCAGAGCCATTTAAACACCTGAGTACCCAACTTTGGGAATCGGACAGTACCATCAAAGCTGTTATCTGG
>UCOH01004910.1:0-12304 GCA_900474275.1 Synergus japonicus
ATATATATATATATATATATATATATATATATATATTCACTACAGTGATATTACCTGTTTTTGTATATCTCCTCAAAAGTTAAAGGGGATATTTCTTTTTCCAAAGTATGATCGATAGTATAGATAATCACGGTATTGTCAATAAAAAGAAATGACAAAATTGGAATGAAAAGGTGTTTTTACCATTTCTATAGGACTATTGAGCACAAGGGTATTTTTTGCAAGTTCCCACGTGGGAAATTCACCGACCGAGGGTGAATACAACGGAACTTCTCTGGGGTCTTCCAATGATAGTACTTTTATTTTGTCCCTTTCCATTACACGCTTTAGAAAAAGAGTCGTTTCATCAAATATTCGAGTTGTTTACATCCATTGTTCTCCTGATTTAAAGAAAAGAAAAAAAAAAACGTTACTCTATAATTAGAGAATTAGATTCCTTTGATAAAATGGCTTTTAAGGTTTTTTTCAATGAAGTTTTTAATATTACTCTTTTAAAAGTGTTTAAAACTATTATAACTTTCGAAACTAATTCAATTAAAAAAGAGGAATACTTCAATAAAAAAAAGGTAACCGTGCAGTCATTTTAACTTCTTTGTTCTAGGAATTGCATTATCTTGTTCTCATTTGGACGATTTTTTCTAACTGAGTCCTAGAATACCGTAATCGAATAGGCAGGAGACTTGGTAAGAAGATTATATATATATATATATATATACTTAAAAACGAATATAAAGAGACTTTTAGAAATGAGATTTTTTCAAGTTGCGTATATCCTCATTAAAAGGATTATTATTGCAAAAATGGAGAAAATAATGCTCTTCCATCCTTTTTAGTCATGATAAAAACCTGAGCTTATTTTTAAGAAAAATAAATAAATGTTTGCTAATGATTATTATCGCAGTTTTCTCCAAACAACGTTTTTTTGGTCTACCCACTAAATTAAAAATATTTTATTGATCCATCAAATTTTAACACGTTGTTCTAAACATCAGTGGCTATGGCGGGAACTAGAATATTTTATTTTGTTTATTATTTTCTGATTTATAGCCCGATTTTCGAGCTTGAAAAAAGGTGAGAGTTACCAGACTACTCCCTTAATCATACATTATATATTTTATAATGATTATGAGAAATGAAATTCGGAAAGAAGAAAAGCATTTTAATATCTTCAGTAATTATGACAACAGCTATACCATGCTAAAAGTATCAGTTCTGGTTAGATTACTGAAATTAAGCAGCGTTAGTCGCGGTTAGTACTTGGATGGGTAACCCACTGGTAATACGCGTGTGTTGTTGTCATTTTCGTGTTACAAACGTACCATATATTATATTACATATAAAAACATGAGTTCGAATAATAATGCCTTTTTCAGCTATATCAACTTTTCAAATTATCAAAATTTGAAACTGATGCAAGGAAAATAACGATACGTTGTTTCGAGACGAATCAATGAGACTGTAGAACTAATATATATCAATTGCGCATGTGTATTGCGCTAATTTGGGAAGTTGTCATTTGAGAGACTCGAGTGTAACATAAAATAATAGATTAATTCTGTACAGCGATACAGTTTCACGTGACAGCTATTAAAAAAAAATGGTACAAATTCTTGTATTTCTTTTTGCTAAGCCAATATTTGAATCAACAATACTTTTTTCATGCATATTAGTTGATCTAATATTGTAAATTAACAAAATGTGTGTGTGTGTATGTGTGTGTGTGTGTGTTTTCAAATAATCAAAATTCAAAGTTACTATAAGAAAGTAAAAGGTTTTTTGCATCGTGTAAAATTAGGAAGCAAAGTGTTCAAAAAATGAGCAGAAAAAAAATATAAATATAGTTAAATGGAATACCCGAGATCGAATTCACAGTTTCTGAGTGGATCCTGTCCAGGGTCTAATGCTTAAGAGAAATAATGCTTAGGAGAACGATAATGAACCACTCCCTGGGAAGATTCAAAAAAGGGGTTGGAAAAGAAGGTTTAGCAAAATAATTTAAAAAAAAAAAAGGATACCAAAACACTCATTAAGAGAACTAGATCTCCAAAAAGCTGATTTATCTCTTACATATTATTTTTTGTCTTATCAGCTTGAGCCCTGAGGAGATAATCCATAATATTCTTGTCTCTGCTGCGGTTTGGTTTTTACGAGAATCTCGTTATTGAAGTCCGAATCTGTCTGGAGAGTTTCCTTAGCGAAGGTTGTCGACAACGCGAAATTGATGAGAAAATCATAGGGGATCTGGAGACAGCTGGTTGTTCCAAGCGTGTAATATCGAAGATTTCTCATCGAGGTTGAGCTTAGGTTCTCTGGGAGAAGACAGGTTTCGCAAATAGGAACAAGGGATCTGACTGGGGGGTGGAGGAGGAGGACGAGGTGGAGGAAGGCGAGATAGAGTATGATGTGTTTCGCGGCAGTTAGGAAGATCGCGATAAGCACTCGAGACAATTGTAGAGGCGCATGCGAGAGATTTAATATTAACGTGGCACTCTGTCCTACGCTGATTACAGTCTATTGTACATCGCACCTTTGATAATCTATATCTGCGTTACGCCACGCGGACTATGATGCATACGCCTCGTATATCAAATTCACCGGAAACGACGGGGCCAGAGATTCCGGATACTAGGGCAGCTCGGTTGGTTGGTGGTGGAGGCCACACCATCCCTCAACGCTGATGCTGGACATAAATTCTCGACTCTTCGCGCTCAATTTTCGGACGTTTATTGAGTGAATGATGTGGACACGATACTACCGGAACTTGCACTCTAGACTAGATTCGGGAAACACTCACTCCTTCGCGAAATGTATAGGTACGAATCCAGATCCAGCCAACCTCGGAATTTATAGCTCTCATTCTCTATCTGCTGATGCTCACTCGTGGTCTGAGGCCTAAGCTTGGAGTTTAAATCACGGAAACATTTCCAACCAACCGGAATACGTCATTATTATTGAGAAAAATTAGGAGCGATATTCATTTATTAATTTATTTGGATTTAGCGAAGATGGGAGACATAACGAGAATTATCAAGTAACGCTAGGAGGAGCAATGCAGAGTCCCTTGAACGACATTGACGTACAGTTACTAAAGACACAGCCTATATGGGAAGCGGCTCGGCGGGATTAAGGGATGAATGTCGGTAGGACCGGAGGGCTGATTAGCATTCTAAATTGAAGCGTTGTGGTCGGGCAAAGCGGCACAGTGTGGAGGAGGACTATAGGAACTATAGTTCGTTGTAGTAATTCAGAATACCACCCTACTTTCACCCTCTACGCTACACCTCCTCCTACACCAACTACACTCATCCCTCTGCTCTCTTCAACCCTTCTCCGTTCATCGTTGTCCACGCTATCCTCGCAATAGGTTAGACATTTGCATTAATCGGCTTTCGGTTCGTGTAACTCCCCGCCTCTTCATCAGCCTCGAATCCTCTTGACCCATGCCAAACTGATAGCAGTAGACATAGCCCAATTACTATGTGTTATAGATTCAACTGACCACATTCTGCCCATAAGATACTCTTCGTGTGCTACGTGCACTTTAGTAAGCTGCTTAACATTTTTCAAAACATAACGTTCAATAATAATAATAATAATAATAATAATAATAATAATAATAATAATAATAACAATAATAATAATAATAATAATAGAAACTTTACAATTTCTAAAAATTCTTTCAACTCCAAAAACTTTCTTAAAAATTTCATGACACTTCATAAAGTTTTAAAACTTTTTAAAATCCTATAAAATGTCACAAATTCTTTAAAATCTATTAAAATTCCATAAAATCCTTTACAGTTTCACAAAATCTAGTACAAATCATAAAAATATCATGAAAATTCCATGGGAAACATTAAAATCTCTTAAAATTACTTAAACAATCAAAATTTTCTTAAAATTAAAGCTTTAATTCGTTGAACTAAATCTTTTAAATATTATACAAATCTCTTGAAATTATAATAGAAACCCAGAAAATCTCAAAGTTCGTTCAAGGAGCAGTTTGCTTCCTCATAGAGGAATTGGGTTGATGTTTAAGATGTCTAATCTGATGATTTTTTTTACATTTATTGGAATAAAATTATCAAATAAAGGTGTTTAAAGTTTCCAAAACCGATTTATATTTAATTACTAACAGAAATTTACGCAGAATTGATCGAGGTTAAAAGAAACATTAAAAGATTTTTAAAAATTTCAGGATATACTACAAGATTTTGATTTTATGGATTTAAAAGGATTTTTAAAAGTTTATGAAAATTTGAAGGTGTTTGTAGGATATTAAGGGATTTCAAGTGATTTTTATTATTTTTAAAAGATTTTCTGATATTTTACGAGATTTTTTAAAGATATTTTTAAACTGTTTTCGAACTTTTTAAAAACACTTAAATTACTAGAAAATTTGGTTAAAACCTTTGAAATCTTTATACTTATTTTCAAATCCTTAAAAATAAGATTTAAAATTCAGACAATTTTTTTGTCTCTAAAGATTCTCACTGAAATAATTGTTTCATTTAAAATAATTTATTTGTTGAAACATAAATCATAGGATATGTTTTTCCAAACAATATTTGATAAAAAAAATCGTCTGAGTAGACGTCTGAACTTCAGCCCAATGAAATAATAATAGAATTTTAAAAAAAATTTTTTTGGTTATTTGGAATTTTTTTGAACTAAAAAATACCATCAGCGCTTCTGTAAATCATTTATTTGTACATTATTTTGAATTTAAAATGTATTGCAAAAAAAATCGTCTAACTTAGACGTCTAATACTTCAGCCCAATCAATATAAAGTCTTTTAAAAGTCATTGAAATCTCTTAATTCTCTTAAAATTCTTGGAAATTCCATGATACCATTTAAAATTCCAGAAACCTTTCTAAATCTCTTAAATTTTCACGAAAAATCTTTGAAATCTCTTGAAGTTAGAGAAAATCTCTTCATATTATCAGAAACTTTTTGCAATTTAAAAAAAATTTTATAATAACAATTAAAATAACTTTTTATCCTTTTAAATACATTAAAAGCACTTAAAATATCATTAAATTCCACGAAATCCTTAAAAATAACATAAAATATTTAAAAATCAGAAAAATATGTTGAAATTCCTTAAAATTATTAAAATCTCAATAAATTCCAAAAAATATTGTAAAAATCAGAAAAATTCTTTCTCTTGAGTTCTCTTAAAACTCCTGGAAGTTTCATGAAAACATTTAAAATCCCTGAAAATTCCCTGGACTTGTTAAAAACTTTTAAAATTTTATTTGTTGTTCAAAACCTATTCTCTAAATTTGAATCAGCGAAATTCCGCTGATTCAAATTAAGAGGATGATTAAAAAAAAAAAAATTAACTTTTGAATGACTTGGAGTTTTAGGAAGTAAACAAAAGCTAGTAGAATAAAAAAGAAGTTAAAGTAAAAAAACGTCTATTTTACAATAAAAAAAAGAAAAATTCCTGGTCCTAAATGAAATTCTCGAGTTTTTCCCGGTTTTTTTAGGTCAAATAAAATTCCCGGGTTTGTCAATATTTTACTGCTTCAGTTATCATCATTTCAAGTACGTCTGATAACATAAAATTGTTGATAGTTGACCTTCGCAAAGCTTCGCAGACTTTACTTTATAGTTTATATTATAAGAACGAATGACTCTATTTTGAATTTATGCTTATGGAGCCATAGAGTAAAACATAATATTACGACCCTATAAGCGCACCATGAGACTAACCCGACTTAGGCTTATAGCTATAATAATAACGATCGGACGAGAATACCCACAACCCAGTCTTGAATTCCATGGATGCCCTATAGATAGCTACTTGCCATCAGTGGGTGGTCCTTTGTGTTTAGGGTTTCGTTGAACCTCGAATTTTCAATGCTTACGTACGAGACACGGTATTTTGGTTACAGAATCAAGAATCTGCATGATTTAACGTATAAGCAATAACCCTGCAAAGTACCCCAGAAAGTTTTGCTTTTAGAGCTGTTGCAGAATATGAGAAATATTCGCAATCAAAATATAGATGCTGCTAAACTTACTTGCCCTTCTAAGCAAGAAAATATTGAAAATATTTAATAAATAGAAAATATTTACAATAAATACAAAATTATATAATTTCGGTAGCCATGAATGTAAATTTATTTATTTAGTTATTTTTTAATATCGTTTTATGAGTGAAACGACTTTTCGATTAAACTTTCGTCTCCTAAATTCCTTTTTAAGACAGTGTAATTTTAATTAAGGAACTAGATTAGCTTTGAAGTAATATAAGATCTCAAACACTAAATACTGAAGTATTTCAATCTTAAACTTGAACTGTTTGAAGAATTGAAGTTGAAGAATTGATTAGACTAAAAGTATTCAGCACATTTCAAGAGAAGTTAGAGTTAGGTGATATGGGGTTTCGGATTTCTCATTAATGAAAGTGTGGTAGGATGTACTATCTACCATGAGAGTGAACCTCTTCACTCGCAAGTTTGTTAGAGTAAAGTGAAAGAAGAAGGGCAAGACAACGACAGAAAAAAGAAAGGAATTAAAAGAAGAAAGTTAAAATAGAAAAAAGGGTGAAAAAGATGAGAAAAACTTCTTGAGGCAAAGAAAAGTACATCATATATACGAATTTTATATTTCTTTTCTTTCATAACTTTCTCTGCCAGGAAAGACTCTTAATGTAGTATTTAATAAAAAATATACATTAAGCAATATTAAACTATCTTTTTCATTTTCCTGACATTTCCCTGACTTTTACCTGACTTTCAGACAAATTTCCCTCACGGAAAAGTAGTAAAAATGCGAAGAAATTTTCAGTAAAAATACTATTGACATTTTTCAAAAATTTTGTATATCACATTAAATTTGACGAAATCCGTTCAAATTTACCTATTTCATGAAAATCTTTAAATTTTCACTAATTGTTTTAAAATTCCTCAAAAAACTTCAAAATCTTTTAAAATTCCTAAAAATCTCTTTAAATCTCATACAATCCTTGAAAATTCAGTAAGGAACTTTGAAATTCCCTAAAATACGTCAAAATCTCTTGAAATTACTTTAAACAAGGGGAACTTGTAGATCTTTTTTAGACTATCTCTTGTAATACTTTACTTTCTTATCATCTTCTTTGAATTTCGCGTTATTTGGTTCAAAATTGGAATTTTTGATGTTTTAAGGAAATTCAAAAAGTTTTTGTCAGTCCTATAGAGTGTTCAAATAGAAACATTTTTCATCTTTAGACTTTTTTTCATATCGTGCGTTGTTTGGCTTCTAATTCAAGTTTTATTTCATCTTTTTGGATGTTCAAAATATTATAAGTCTTTCAATTTTTTTTTATCCAAAAAAGTCATTAAGAAAATTTGTTCGTCTTTTTGAGTACTACGAACATCCGTCATTAGAATGTTTAAATTTAAAAAAAATGGTTTCAAAAATTTTCAAAATGCTCCAACTTTTAAAATTTTTATCCAAAATGGCTGGCCAACGAACTTGACCTTCATTTTAGGACACTAAAAGAGTATACCAAAGGACAATCCAATCGGTCAATTCTTTCGAAAGTTATCGTGCTCACAAACTAAAAATCTACAGACAGACAGACAGACTATAATTTTTAAAATCCTATAAAATATCACAAATTCTTTAAAATCTATTAAAATTCCATGAAATGGTGTACAGTTTCATAAAATCTCTTACGAATCATAAAAATCTCATGAAATCCTTTAAATTTCAATAAGGAACATCGATATTCCCTAAAATATATTAAAATCTCTAAATAAAACTTCTTGTAAACAAAAACCTCGCAAAAAAACCCTTAAAATTACTTTTAAAAGATCAAAATTTCAAAAAATTCTTACAAGTCTTTTAAAATTCTTTGAAATTCCACAAGGAGCTTTTAAATTCTTAAAAATTTTATGAACTAAATCTTTTAAATATTATACAAATCTCTTGTAGTTACTTAAAAGTCCTAAAAATCTCTTAAAATCTTTTAAAATTATTGAAAATCTCTTGAAGTCATTATAGAAACCCAGAGAATCTCAAAGAATTCCTGAAAATTATTTATAATCATTCGAAATCTAGAAATTTTCTAAAATCTGTAAAAAAAATAACTATAAAATCAATTTGTCAATTTCTACTTTCCCTGATAGCTACTTGCATTTCGCCCTTATATTTTCCTGACTTTCCTGACATTTCTGAAAACGGGAGAAGAAAATTGAAAAACTTAATTTTACAATCCTCTATCGTAAATATACATTTAAAATTCACTTTTTGAGAGTGCAAAGGCTTTTTCTTCATCCGAGAGACAATTTTATGCCAAAGCTCTCTCTACCTGCGGTTTGAGTGGTTCGCATTCCTGGAGCTGACTTTTTGAAGGCAGACCAGCTTTAGAAAAGAGAGGAGCGCATTAGAGGGTTCTTTCGACGAATTCTCTAAATCGTCTACCCTTCGTATGTACGCACTAACGAGATATCGAGGTAGGTTGGTTGGTCCTCGATAAATGGTTGACGCGATAAATCCAATTTCGTTTTCCGCCCTCACTCGAACCCCTAGCGAATAGGTTGTTCCCTTGTGCCTGATGGCAAAACGGCGCGGAAGCTCATCGTAAAACCTCGTTTCAAAGTCCTTTCTCGATGGAATAATTAAAAGTACCTTTTTTGTACCACTGTCCTCGTTACTGAAGCACTAATGGCGAACAACTCGATAACACACTCCAGCGTGTTGAACAAGGGACAACATATTTCCATCGTTGCTTTTTATCATTGAGGATCGTTCATCGCTTTGTCTATATTTTAAATAATGATTTCCGACGAATGGCAAAAAACAAAACAGAATGGAAAGTGTAATATAATTGGTATTGTCGTAAATAAAGGAAATGGCAAATGAATATAAACTGTGGGAAATTCCCTGTAATTGACACCAACTGTGATCAATACAATGAGAGCCTCTTATGTATTTAAATTCAGGTTGATCACGTCTCTTATTTTCTTGCAACTCAGAATACAAAAAAGAGGGTTGAAGAAATCTAATTTTCCAAGTGAGAATGGCTAAATCTATTCTAAGACAAATTTTCAAGAACTTTACAAAATAAGGAATTGAAGGGAAAAGGGACCTGATCTGAATTTACAGTAAATCGAAGATATTACTTGAAAATTCCGAGAATTTTTTACGATAAAAGCAAAGTTATTATATTTTATTATATGATGTCAATATATAAACCTTTCTCAGAGGAAGAAATAGGAATAAAACGTTTTAAAATGTTTTAATTGAAGATAAAAAGTGACATCCCGAAGCGCTTGTATATGCACGCACACTTTTCGTTCAAGTCTTCATTTAGACCAAGTAAACATTTTTCAACTCATTCCGCAGTGGCATACAAACGAAGCACTAGCAAACGAAGTGTACTCAGAACAAAAAAAAAAAAAAAAAAAAAAAAAAAAGACAGTTACTGCCGAGACAAAGCCGTAACACCATCATTTTTCTTTTGCTTTTTATCTCGTTAAAAGACTCGGAAGTGAGCAAAAGGAAACCGGTAGCGTGTGCCGTTGCACTATGAGTTGAGTTTGCTGAGATTTTTTACTCGTTTTTGAAACGACTAATCTAATGTAACTATACACGTATGAAGTGGAAAACTACAAAAACCACACTCAGAAGGCAATAAATGTGACGACTAATAATTGCCGTCGCGACAAGCTCTTAACAAAAAGCGTACCTCACGGTTTCAAGTATTTTGGTTCGTGCCAACAGCTACATTGCAATCAGCGACAAACATTTGTCCTCGTGGTCGTTGTGCGTGTTGCATTTACTCGCAATAACTTTCAAAAAAAAAAAAAAGTGCGAAAACTAAAACAAACTATCTGCTGGGTAGCCAAGGATAGTTTCATTACTGCGAACCGTTTCTCAACGGCAGGGTCAGAAAGTTGAACTTGGCTTTCCGAGATTGCTATTCTTTAACTCCACAGAAAAGATTTTTTTTTTTAAATTCTTATCATATGAAGAGATACTGGTTTTATATGAAAAATCACTCACAATTTTAATGAAATCTGCAGTTTTTGAGTCCGCAGTCCGTCGTCTTTGTCGTCAGTAGGCACAATAAACATTAACTTTACTTTCATTTCCGTTTCCACTTTCACTTTCATTTTCTGTTTTTCTATTTTTTGATTTTCACTGTTTCCAAATACACGTAATGTTAATTTTGACATTTTAAATTAGGTTTCAAATATTGTCGACGAAATTGGGTTGAAGTTGCAGACTTCTAGTCTGACGAACATTTTTTGTTTATAAATTCTTTTTCAACTTTTATATATATTGAATTACTGTAAGAATATAAAACAAAGTTTCCAAAATTAAAAACCAGGAGTTTACCTGGAGATTTTAATGCACTTTAGGGAATTTTAAAGAATTTCACGAGATTTTTATGGTTTTTATACGATTTTTAAAAATAATTGTAAAGGATTTCATAGAATTTTAAATAATGTAGTGGAATTTTAATATATTTAAAGGTGTTTTTAGGAATTTCATAAGATTTCACCGAATTTTAAGGGATTTTAATAAGTTTCCCATAATTTTAAGACAAAGAAAATATTTCATGAAGTTTTGAAGGATTACAGGAAATTTTAAGAGATTTTTAAGGAAGTTTAGAGAATTCAAAGAATTTTTAAGAATTTTTAATTTCCTTGAGAAATTTTAAAGGATTTCACGAGATTTTTATGATTTTTTAAAGATTTTGTGGAATTTTAGGGAATTTTGAAAAGTTTTCAAAAATTATAAAAGTTTTTTTACGTATTTTTTTTTCTTATTTGTCATTTTCATGAAAAATTGGAAAACTTAGAATCTTGAAAAACAAGACGAAGAAATAAATCGCTTATTATACAAGGCGTCAGTGATGTTTAAAACGTCAAAATTGCCATTCACGTTTATTTGAAAAGAATGAAAATCAAAAAGTTGAAAACCTAAAAGTGAAAGTGAAAGTGAAAGTGAAAGTGAAATTGAAAAGAGAAAAGTTACGTAATCGTACCCCATTCATTTTCGACCAACGTTTCTAATTTTATCCATAAAAAACGCTTTTCTAACATTTCGAAACTTCTCAAAAAGGTCTAAAAATTTAATAATCAGTATATAAAGAACAAAGAGATTTTTTTTTTGATAAAGTAATACGATAGATATTTTGGAAAAAACATGATATCATACGTCAATAACCCATTAGTTATGAAAGTATGTTAGAAAGTAAAAGAAAAAGTGCGAGGAAAGGGAAACAGATTTATTATTACAACTGTCCTTTAGTTGCCTTTTCACATCTATTTTCGTATAAGTTGTTTTATGTATAGTAGTCTGTTTATGTACAATGTGTGCCTTTGCGTTTAAGGAAATGAGGAGTCGTATGGAAAATAAAATTCTTGACAAGGAAAACAGAGGTTCATGCTCTATTCGCTTACATTACTACTGTAGAGCCCCTAGGTTGTGTAACTAAGAAAAGCGATTTATTGTCACTCACATCGAAGCTAGAAGAGCGGCTTTCACTCCAACTTCAGCAGACAACTTCAGTAAATATATGCCTAGAGTTTCCAGTTTCATCTATTTTAGAAAATTCGCTTAACTCGTGAAAGTTGACAGTCGCCTAGATAATTTGTTACTGAAATGGGATCATTACCATTCAAATCTCTTTTCAATTAAAAAAAATGTCAGTTGCAAGAGAGGGACATCATATTTTAATCGACTAAAGAGGAAAAATTGAGAGTACGAATTCAAATTCAATTGAAATACGAATTCAATTGCTTATGTCTTGTAAAATAGAAGGAACGTAAATCCTGGTCAATCAGAATGGAGAGTGTCCAGTCGAGTGGTTTTCGATGGTGAAATGGGGTGAGTTTTAGTTTTAGCCGAGTCGTGGAGAAGTCGGATGCTGTGGAGAGAAAGAGAGAGAGAGAGAGAGAGAGAGAGAAACTGGAAGGGTGCCAACCGGCCGTGAGAGTGCCTCCACTTACCAAAGTTACATACACTAAACCAGTCTCCTTCATACAGAGGGACCAGTTGACTTTATTCGACCCTACACCTACAGGAATACTGCGATTTTCGCCCATTGTTTTTCTTATTCCGTTCTGCCAACTTCTCTGCTTTTTCAAGTCTTCCTTTAAATTTCTTGTATAATTTATTGTATATGCACAGAGGGAGAGGTGTGGATTTGTAAAATTGTATTGTCTCTGCACTTTGCTCGCCTATAATGTCTTCATTTAGAAAAAATTCGAGAAGAAATCTCTTTACTTCTAAGATATATTCGCGTACAATATATAATATATAACTAATATATATATTAATATATTATATATATA
>UCOH01004911.1:0-65720 GCA_900474275.1 Synergus japonicus
GTTGACGAGTCTGCTGGCGTAGGTCCGGAGTCTTGGCCCAACAGGTCAGAGGTACGTCGGAAGGTGCTTCTGAAGGGTTGCTGATCGACGACTGACACGGTGGTCTGCTGATGGTTGACTGACGATGATACCCTTTGGTCTGCTGGTCGTTGACTGACTAATTGTGACAAATTCACCCGTTTTTATACACGATTTTTGCGTGTCCACTCCAGGGATTGTGGGTGATCCAGTGGGTGGCCTCATAATAATGGGCAATAAAACCCTAAGTGATACATTTCTTCTACTCGCGTGGATCCAGGTGTTTACGAGCCTCTTGTTTGTTTTATCACCAATTATCGAAAAAGCTCACTAAGTGGAATTATTGATTTTTTGTCTAGCATTGTAGCAAGTGATGAATCAATACTTTGGTGGGATTAACTTTAGCTGATTATAATTTATAATAAGTGACATGACGTCACACTCTTTAAATCCTTTAAAATCCATTAAAAGTATTAGAAACATCTTCAAATTCCATAAAATCCTTAAAAATTAAAAAAACAATGTTCAAACTCATATAAATCTTCTGAAATCCACATTAAAATTCATGAAAATCTCTTAAAATTCCCAGAAAAATTCTTGAAATTTTTGGGTAACATTTAAAATCTCTTTTTAACTTTCATATCCCTTAAAAGTATTAAATAAAAATTTTATCAAATTCCATGGAATCCTTTAAAATTCTCACAAAATCATTTAAATGGCAGAAAAATCTCTCGAAATCACTTAAGATTATTAGAAATCTCATAAAATTTCAGGATAATATTTTAACTTCGTTAAAACCTCATAAAACTCTTACAAAGCTTTTAAAATCCCTGAAAATTTCACAAAATATCCTAAAATCCCATACAATTCTACAAAATCGTTTTAATATCCTAAAAATCTCTTGAATCTTATAAAAATCACTTTAAAATCGTTAAAAATGCACATGAAAACCTTCAAAATCATTAATTTCTTGAAATTCATGTTAAAATTAGTGAAAATCTCTTAAAATTATTAGATATCTTATCTAATTCCATGAAACCCTTTAAAATTTCAAAAAATCTTTTCAAGATCAGAAAAATTTCTTGAAACCCTTTAAAGTTATTAGAAATATCGAAAAATTACATAAAATACCTCGCAATTTTTAGAAATCTTTTAAAATAAAAATTTTTAAATTGAAATTTTTAATTCTTTCAAACCCCTTGAATCTCCTTCAAACCGTTTTAAATTCCTCACAATTTCACGAAAACCTTAAAAATCCCGTGAATTCTTCTAAATATTTTTCAATTCTTTCAAAATTCTTAAAAATCCTCATAATTTAAAAATATTCAGAATCCCTTAAAATTCTTTGTAATTTCTTAAAATTGCATGAATTTCTTTAAAATTTCACGAAATATCCGGAAATCTGTTAAAATTCTACGAAAATTTTCCAAATCATAAATCTTTTGAAATCCTCGTTAAAATTCATAAAAATCTCTAAAAATTCCTAAAAACCTCTTGAAATTCCTTCACGTAATCCCTTAAAATCATTAGAAATTTTTTCAAATTCCATGAAATCCTTTAACATTTCACAAAATCTTTCAAAAAGCAGAAAAATCTCTTGAAATATTTTTATATGAATTATTAGAAATCTCATACAACTCCATAAAATCCATAAAAATTCCACAATGTCTTTTAAAAATCGAAAAATTTCTTGAAAATCCTTAAAATTTGACGAAAACTTTCAAAATTCTTGTAAATTCTACAAAATCTTTTAAAAATTATAAAAAGCTTTTCAAATTCCTCAATAAAATTCCCTATAAAGTTTTAAAGTCCTTATTCAAAATAAATCTCACAAAATACATATTTTAAAAGTCATAAAAACTAATGCTTCAAGTCCGATTGAAATCTGATCAAAGTCGTGAAAAATCCTAAAAATTCCCAAAAACTTCTTGAAATTCTTTAAAATTCTATGATAAGATTTAAAATCCCATTATCTCCCATGAAAATCTATAAAAATTCGCTTAATATTCCTAGATTTCAGTGTATTTCGAGTTTCGACTCGTTACACCTCAATTGTTAGAATAGATTTGAAAATATTTAAATAAATTTAAATCTATTTTATTGAGCTTTATCACGTGAAAATTCGTATTTAAAAAATAAGCGACGAATAAATTAACAGAAAAGTTTGACAAGCACGTTTTGTCGATAGAAACATTATTATCTGCGCAAAATCCTTTGGTGGTTTGATATCGTCCTTTTTGGAAGCACCACCTTTGTCACTGGGGATCAAAATTTATTGGGGACGCAATTCAACCGGGATTAAAGTTTATTGAAATTGAGATTTAACTTTAGCTAAGATTTATCGAAATTGAGATAAGGTGGGACGAGAATATACCCACAAGCCGCTATTTATTGAAATTGAAAAAATTCAAATGCAACCGGGTCTAAGAGACGAGAAAGAAGAGCAGAAAAGAAATACTATATATGTACCTAAACATATACAGAAAATATGAATAGAAACGAATCTCCAATTTATCATTTGAATGCAGAATTTTTGTAAAGAGATTTCAAGAATATAATCTAATATCTATTTTATACACACATTGAGTTGATTTAGTGATGTCGAAAGAATTTTATTTTGATGACAATGAGAAATTTTTTTAGAACATATTCTATATTCATAACTGCTTTTCCCATTCAATTTTACAATCCCCATTTCCCATCTAGTTTTTCAACCCTCTTTTCTCATTATCTTTTGTGAAACAATTTTCTCACCTATTTTTCTTACCCTCATTATTATTAAACTATTTAATTTTCTACAAACAAATTTACTATTATAAAAACGAGGTATTAATTTATTTCTATAGAAACATCAAGTGATTTTAAGAAATTTTTAAAGAATTGAAAAATTGTTCACGAGAGATTGAAAATTTTGGATATTGAACATTTTTTTAAGTGTTTGAAGGGGGTTTTTAATGATATTAGAGAATTTTAAAAGATTTATAAAAGATTTTAAGGGGTTACATTTTAAGGTAAAATTGAAAAAAAAAATTTTTGTAAAAATGACAGATGTTTGAAAAAAAATCTCATTTTTATCGAAATTTTGAGTTTAAAAATTCATAACATATTAACGCGGCATCCAATCAAAAAAATCCTACGTCACACGATAGCTAATATTACAAAGAATACTTGTTGTAAATTTGAACAAAATCGGTTGAGTAGATCTTGAGATATCGTGTACACCAGTTTAAAAAAAGTAGTTTCGTAAAAAACGCATATCTCCGTCATTTAAAAATTGTTTTTATTCGACATTATTTCAAATTATTCATAAAGCTACTATGTAAATGTGCAAAATAAAAATTATTTTATATACTTAATAACCGCGTCCAAAAAATTTTTATTTTCATACCTATTTTTCTGAGCGTCAAGGTGGTGTAACCCCTTAAGTGATTTTAAGGAAGTTAAGGAGATTTCAAGACATTTTAAGTGACTCTAGGGAGTTTAAAGGGATTTCCAAATAATGTAAGGATTTTCCAGAGCTTTCACAGGATGTTAAAAATTATAAAAGATGGTAAAGGGCTTTAAGAGATTTTAGGGAATTTTAAGAAATTTCAAGTGATTTTATGGAGTTTAAGAGGTTTTTAAGAATTTTAAGTGATTTTTGGGAATTTAAAAAGATTTTTAAAAACATTTAAGAATTTTAAGAAATTTTAATTATTCTAAAGTGATTTTAAAGAATTAAAATTTTCCTCCTGGAATTTTAAAGGATTCCACATAATTTTTATGATTTATAAAAGATTTTGTAGAAGTTTAAGGAACTTCAAGAGACTTTCAAGAATTTTAAGAAATTAGTATGTATTTTAAGGGATTTAAAAGTTTTTCGTGTAATTCTAAATGATTTTAAGAAGTTTGTGGAAATTCTAAGTGATTTTGACATTTTACAAATGATTTTCAGGCATTTTAATAATCCTCATAGAATTTTCAAAATTTCCAGTCATTTTTGATTTTTAAAAGATTTTTTGAGATTTTTTATTTCAAGTTCTTTTTGTGCGGGGAATTTTAGGTAATTCGAAGAATTCTAAGGAATTTTAAAGTTCCTTGAAAAATTTTAAAGGATTTCACGACATTTTTAAAGATTTTGTGGAATTTTGAAAAGATTTCAAAAAAAATTATAAAGGAATTTAAGAATCTTATAAGATTTTAAAGAAATTTTAATTATTTTAAAGTGATTTTAAAGAATTTAAGTTTTCCTCGTGGAATTTTAAGGATTTCGCGAGATTTTTATGATTAGCTAAAGATTTTGTGGAATTTTAGGGAATTTTGAAAATTTTTCTAAAATTATAAACGTATTTACGTATTTTAAAGGATTTAACAGTTTTTCGTAGAATTATAAAGGAATTTAAGAATCTTGTAAGAATTTTGAGAGATTTTAAGGAATTATAAATATTCTCGTGGATTTAAAATTAGATTTATAAATTATAAATATTTATACGTACTATTAATACTTTTCTGTCATGAAAAATTCGGCAGAGTCAGTAAAAAATCATGTAAATGTCAGGAAAATTGAAAAATTGAATTTTATGGCCACCCTGTACATAAAAGTTAAAATCCTGAAATAACTCTTCAAAGTCTTTTTCCCATGTTTACTTATACCCCATAGAATTTGTAAAATTCTCTCCGGGAAATTAATTCTCAATTAATTGTTAAATACCACTACTATACGGTAATCGGTTTTGTGGTTTCATATTCTGGGCAACGTATGTACCGTAACGAGACGAAAGCTCGCAGAGATTCTCGGTCATTAAAGAGCTTAAGGTCGATCTCGGGAATCGATAGATGCATTCCTCCCTGCAGTTAGGACCTGCGTGCGGAATTTCCCGATTGGAATACCCAGAATTCCGCAAACTGCGACCCACCACGGATGCTGGTCGGTATTCACGTTTTACTTCCCTTTTCTGCATCTTTCAGCCTGCAGCGTAATTTCGTTCTTTTATGTGTAAGCCGCGAGAGAAAAGTAGTAGAAGAGGGCGATGAAAACTTTATTTGACGTTCCTTCTTAAAAACTCTTATAGTTCATCCCCACAACTTTGTACTTTCAACTTTTTACTTTTTCCGCGTTGTACAGAATTCAAATACTTCATTGATAAAAATTCACTCCAGCATTCATAAACAAACAGGATTTTGCTATAGATATATTCAATTTTCAAAATTGATGATGATATTGAATATTTAATATTTAGTAATATTAAATATTTCAATATCGAGAATACATTATCGAATTATGTCTGATAATTATTATATAATTATGATAATAATTCTGATTATAATTTTGACGAATATTCAGTGTTTCTATAACATTACCACATATTAGTTTCCTTATTATTTTGTTCGGAATATTAAATCAATCTCAAACTCAGTTTCAAATCGAATTCAATTCAGGAACAGTAATTCAATTACCTCAATTCTCTTTCTTCCTTTATTTTTATTTCAATAAGAGAAAATCGTATGCTATTATAAAGTACACAGCCTGTCATGCAGATGAACGAATATTTCAAGCAAAAACAAGGAATGTGATGTAATTTTCAGGAATTATTTTATTGGACGTGGAAGATTTACATTCGGTCGAGTTTGCAGATGCAAATTTTAATCACATTAACTAGAGCACCAGAGGTTACAAACACCCCCAACAAACCACCAGCCTCCACCCCCCCCGCCACAACGCCATTCTCGAACCTATATTGTTACGCAATTAGTATACAGTGGGATTCGCTCGAGATGTCTGAAGGTTCTCTTTGAGTCTCTTTCCCTCATTCAGGTTCTTACTCGCGATTGAATAATGCGAACAATAGTATATCTCTGCTCAAATGTCTGGTACTCGTCGAGTACTCCGGCTGCTTTTCGAATACAAAAGGTCCTCCTATTAAATTTCCTTTATATGTACTCGCAATAATATTTCTCTAAGTATTATAGTAATGTAATGACTATCCCGGGACGAACCTTTCTTCCCAGACATGATGCGTCATGACGGGGACGAAAGGTTCTTCCCGGGACAGTCATTACTATACATATTAATGTAATTAAATAGTAATGACAGGTGCTTTTAGTGTTTTCAGTGCTTTTAGATCGAGCTGAAAAGTTTTCCCCTCCACATCCACTATTTTAGAGAAAAAAAGTAATTTGTAAAATAAAATTTAGCAAAATTTTGAAATGATTAGTCTTCTTAAGTATTTTCTTGAATTATGCAAGAAAATTTTCAGGGAAATGGCAAGGAAATGCAAGTAGTTGTCAGAGAAAATAAAAATTGACATTTATATTAACTATGTTATTTTTTTCGTATTAAATATATAACTTTTATAATTTATTTAACAAATTTTAGAAAGTATCTAAAGATTTCCAAGGATTATAAATAATTTTCAGGTATTCTCTGAGATTCTCTAGGTTTCTAATGATTTCAACAGATTTTCAGTAATTTAAATATTTTTTAGGAGGTTTCTAGGAATTTTAAGTGATTTCAAGAGATTTGTATAATACTGAAAGGATTTAGTTGAATTTTAAAAGGAATTCATGGAATTTTAACAGATTTTGAAAGAAGTTTAGGGAATTCAAAGAATTTTAAGGAATTTTAGGGAATTTTGAAAAGTTTTCAAATATTATGAAGGTTTTTTTACGTATTTTAAGGGGTTTAAAAGTTTTTCGTGGAATTGTAAATATTATCGTGGAATTTAAAAGAATTTTACTATAATAATTTTAATTATTGAATTACTTCAAGGAATTTCGATAGATTTTAAACGATTAAAATTTTTTTTAACTATTCTAAGGATATAGTAAGTATTCTAAAGAATTTACGACTTTTTTTAAGGATCTGAAAAGAATTGAAGAGAATTCAAGCGATTTACCCAAATTTTCTAGTTATTTAAAATGTTTTTAAAAATGAGATTAAAAATAATTTTAAAGTGATTTTGAAGAATTTAAACTTTCTTCGTGAGATTTTAAAGAATTTCACAATTTTTTATGATTTACAAAAGATTTTGTAGAAGTTTAAGGAATTTTATGAGGATTTCAAAAATTTTAATAGATATTTACGTATTTTAAGAAATTTCAAAGTTTTTTTTTTGGAATGCTAAAAGATTTTAAGAAGCTTGTAAAAATGTTAAGTAATTTTTGATTTTTAAAAGACTTTTTTAAGACTTTAAGAGGCTTTCAAGAATTTTAAGAAATCTTTAAGTATTTTAGGGGATTTTAATGTTTTTCGTGGAATTCTAAAGGATTTTGAGAAGCTTGTAAAAATTAAAGTAATTTTGACATTTTAAAAATGATTTTAAAGAATTTTTATAGTCCTGATAGAATTTCAAGTCTTTTTTGATTTTTAGAAGATTTTGTAAGATTTTAATTCATTGTAGAGAATTTTCAAGGATTTCATGAGATTTCGTGGAATTTTAAGCGATTTTTGTAATTTGTAAACGATTTTGTAAAATAATTATAAAGAATTTCATGGAATTTTAAATATTGTATATTTGAAAATGTTTATGGAATTTTGAAGGATTACAGGAAATTTTAAGAAATTTTTTAGGAATTTTAAGATGTTTCTAGGAATTTCAATAAGTTTCAATGAATTTCAAGAGATCTTTTAAATTTTAAATTTCAAAAGATTTGAAGTGATATTATACGAAATTTTTGAAAAATGTCAATAGTATAATTGAAAATTTCTGCGCATTTGTAATACTTTTCTGTGAGGGAAATTTGGCTGAAAGTCAAGGAAAAATTAGGGAAATGTCAGGGAAATTGAAAAATTGAATCTTGTGGCCATCCTAAATGACTATCCCGGGAAGAACCTTTCATCCCCATCATGATTCTTCATGACCGGGACGAGAGGTTCGTCCCGGTAACAACATTAATTTGCGAATGGTTACATATACTTTCTCTTCCTTCTCATACATATATCTATATGGACAAGATGCTACTATGAATTTCACCATCTGGCGACTGTTTTGCCATGAAGAAGTATATTTACAAAGCGGAATACCTCTGTAGCATATTTTGCCCCGCAAGAGAGTACATTTTATCCAAAAGTTCTGATCTGCAAGTGGAAGGAAGATGCTTGTTCCTATATATTATATTTGAGTCGTCGCACTTGAATTCGAGCGAATTTAAGGAGGCAACATTCACCATGCCAAACTATAGGGTATTTCTCTTCGATTCCCTCTACTTGTACCTATATACTCACGCAGGTTTGAAAAGTAGTTCTCTTTTCTTCTGGCTCTCACAACCATGAGAAGAAGACATCCACCTATTTTCTCTTATTCTAGAAGAAAAGCGGCGAATGTCGAGAAACGTCGTTCCTGCAGCTATTCGTTCGAAGGAAGTCAGCATATACGTTCGCGCTAGGATGAATAAAATATCAGAACTATAGTGGGAGGTAGGGGAAGATTGCGATACTTATATGTAGTATCCTATGTTCAGTATAGATACACGGTGTATTTTTTAAGGAAGTAGTCAAAGAAGGCGAACATCGATTCGAAGTGTGAAAATGTTGCCAACTTTGTTCAATTTTGAAAGCTTCCAATTTAAAATGAAAATGCTGGAATATATCTTTGAGAAGGTCAACAAATATAAAATACATCTACATGAATGAAAAGATAACAGAAAGTTCCATTCATAAATGAGTAATTTACTAATTTCCATCCCGGGAAGAACCTTTCGTCCCCGTCATAATTCTTTATGACGGGGACGAAAGGTTCTTCCCGGGATAGTCATTACTATACATAATAATGTCATTACGTAGTCATGATTATTCCGGGAAGAACATTTTTTCACAAAGATCGCTTTGTAGATTCACTTATTTCAAGAATTTTAAGAAATCTTCACGTATTTTAAGGGATTTTATAGTTTTTCGTGGAATTCTAAAGGATTTTAAGAAGCTTGTCAAAATTTTAAGTAATTTTGACATTTTAAAAATGATTTTAAGGATTTTTAATAGTTCTCATAGAATTTTCAAAATTTCAAGTCATTTTTGATTTTTAAAATATTTTTTGAGAATTTTTATTTCAAGTTCTTTTTCTGCAGGAAATTTTAGGTAATTCGAAGAATTCTAAGGAATTTTAAAGATCCTTGAGAAATTTTAAAGGATTTCACGAGATTTTTAAAAGATTTTGTGGAATTTTAGGGAATTTTGGAAATTTTTCTAAAATTATAAACGTATTTACGTATTTTAAAGGATTTAACAGTTTTTCGTAGAATTATAAAGAAATTTAAGAAGCTTGTAAAAATTGTAAGTAATTTTGACATTTTAAAAATGATTTTAAGGAATTTTAACTTAGATTTTTAAGAAAGTTCAAGTAATTTTTGATTTTTAAAAAGTTTTTAAATACTTTGAAATATTTTTACGTACTTAAAGGAATTTTATAGTTTTTCGTGGAATTATAAGGAACTTAAAAAAACTTGTAAGAATTTTTAGAGATTTTAAGGAATTATAAATATTCTCATGGAATTTTAAAAGAATTCATGAGATTTTTATGGGTTTTTAAAGATTTTGTGGAATTTTAGGGAATTTTGAAGTTTTCGAAAGTTTTAAAGGATTTTTACGTATTTTTACGTATTTTGAGGAATTTAAAAGTTGTTCGTGGAATTCTAAATCTTTTTAAGAAGCTTCTTAAAATTTTAAGTATTATATTAAGTATTTAATTATTTAATTATATAATTTAATTTAATTTTTTAATTATTTATATTATAAAGTAAATATTGTAAGTAATTTTGATATGTTAAAAATGATTTTAAGGAATTTTAATAGTCGTCATAGAATTAAAAAAAATTTCAAGTCATTTTAGATATTTAAAAGATTTCAGGAAATTTTAAGAAATTTTAATAGGTTTCCAATAATTTAAAGAAATTTTTGTGTATACTTTTTAAACAGATTTTAAAATTCTTCGTGGAATTTAAAAATATTTCACGAGATTCTGAAAATGTTTTATGGAATTTTGAAGGATACAGGAAATTTTAAGAGATTTTTAGGAACTCTAAAAGATTTAAAAGTTGTTCGTGAAATTCTAAAGAATTTTAAGAAGCTTGTAAAAATTGTAATGAATTTTGACATTTTAAAAATGATTTTAAGAAATTTTAGTAAACCTCATAGAATTTCGAAAAATTTCTAGTCATTTTTGATTTTTAAAAGAATTCCTCGTGGAATTTTGAATAAAGTATTTCAAAAGATTTTAAATAAGTTTTCTGGAATTTTGAAAGCTTGTACAAAATTTCCAGAGATTTTTAGTAATTTGATAATATTTTGAAGTCTTTAAATAAATTTAAACGATTTGACATAATTTTGAGGAATTTTAAATCAATTAGTGAGAATTTAAGGGTTTTCATGAAATATTAATGAAGGGATTTCCGTCATAAAGAATCATGACCCGGACGAAAGGTTCTTCCCCGACATGAAGAATCATGACCGGGATAAAAGGTTCTTACCGGAAATAACATATTTTCAGAAAAATCGCTTTGTAGATTCACTTAAACAAGTCGAAGCGGAAGTTCTGTCTGCTAAACTCATTTCTTAAGCTCTTGAGACTCTCTTCTTTAACGCAAACAGAGCTATCGAGAATTTCCTTCCGACGTACGTATACGTTCGCGCATTCTTGCCAGATAAGGATTTCATTTCTCGAGAGGGTTTCATTAAACGGTAATTAAGTTCCTACACCTTACCGCGCTGCTCGTGGAAACCCCCTAGCTGGAAAGACGGGTGGTTCTTGCGGCGTATCATTATAAACCGATGCATCTTAATTGTTCTTTGCCTCCATCCTCACTCAGCTTACCAAGCGAGACTCCAGGACCCTCGGGTTCTTTACAGAGTCTTCACTTCCCCTCATTCCTTTTTAACCCCTACCCTCAACTCATTGCCTCTTCGTTTACTAACTTATTACGCGGGGATTAAATTAACTTTCGAGCGCAAAGCCTGTTTATCCTGGTACTTCTTAAGTTCTCTCATCCCTTCTTGTCAATGCTTCTTGAAAGGGTGAATATCCTATTTAATTGACTGCAACTTTTATAAGCGATACCTTACCCATCTTCTTGTGCCCCGTCTATTCTTATTTAATAATACGAGATTTTTACTAGTACTAGCTTAAATTCGTTAAAAATTATATGTATTTAGAAATTAATACAAGTTTCAGTGGAGATGATTGAAAAGGGTTGAATTGTGATTGAATCATTAAGAGAAACAGAGCTAGAATTGTAATCAGAGTGTCTAGCTAACCGGGAAATAGGGGAAAACCCGGGAATTTTATTTAACCGGGAAAAACTGAGAAAACCCGGCACTTTCATTTAGGAAGAGGATTTTTTTGGATTTTATGGAAAAATCAACGTTTTTATATTTTAACATCTTTTTATTCTGCTAGAAAAACAAAAAGGGATTATTTTTGTTTAGTTCTTATAACTTCAAGTCATTCAAAAGTTAATTATACTCTCTGAACCAGCGGAATTTCACTGATTCAAATTTAGTGAGTAGGTTTCGAACAACAATGTATTATTCGAGATTTTAAAGAAATTTCGTTATATCATTTTTTAGAGGGCAATTTTAAAAGGATTTTATAGGATTTTTCAAAGACTTCGCAGTATTTTAGAGAATTTCGGGATATTTTAAGGAATTTAAAAGAAATTCATAAAATTTTGAAAGATTTTAAAGGCATGTAAGACTTACCCGATCCCTACCTTACCGACAATTTTTTGTCTGCAACGTTACGTCTACATTTGAGATATCAAATTGAAAATTTCTAAAATTAAAGAAAATTTACTAAGATATGTTTATCTGGTCCTAAATTTTTATAAATGTCAATATTTAGCACCAGATAAACGTACCTTAATGCTTTAGCATTAATTTTAGAAAATTTCAATTTGATATCTCAATAAATGTAGACGTAACGTTGCAGACAAAAAAATGTCGGTAAGGTAGAGATCGGGTAAGTCTTACATGCCCTTAAAGAACTCTAGGGAATTTTAAATAATTTTAAATCATGAAACTTCAAGGAATTTTAAGAGAACTCAAGAGATTTTTTATAATTTTTAAAAGATTTTAAGAAATTTTAAGGATTTCATGAAATTTGATGAAATTTCAAAAATTTTTTAGGGATTTCAAAAAAGTTTTCTGATTTTTCAAAGATTTTATTGAATTTGACAAAATTTCTAATACTTTTAATGGATTTTAAAGGATTTAAAGAGTTTTTTTAAAGTTATCCTAGAATTTTAAAGAATTTCAGTAAGTTTCTGGGTATTTCAAGAGTTTTCAAGACTCTCTTCAATTTCTGGGAATTTTAAGAGATTTTAAATTCAATCCTGGAATTTCCAAGAATTTTAAGTGAATTGTGAAATTTTCATGACTTTTAAAAGACTTTATTGGCATTTTTAATGATTTTATGAAACTTTATGAGACATCTAAGAATTTTAACGGATGTCAAAAAAGTTTTCTGATTTTTCAAAGATTTTATTGAATCTGACAAAATTTCTAATACTTTTAATGGATTTTAAAGGATTTAAAGTGTTTTTTTAATGTTATCCTAGAATTTTAAAGAATTTCAAGAAGTTTCTGGGTATTTCAAGAGTTTTTCACGAATTTGAACAGATTTCAAGAGATTTTTATTGGATTTAAAAGTTTTGAAAATTTGTATTTAAAAAAATATTTATGTTTTTTAAAAGATTATGTAGAATTTACCAGGATTTCGAAGATTTTCGTAAAATTTTAAAGACGAGAGCAAATCAACACGCGCGCAATTATTTTCTTTTATTTTTTAAAAACTTTTCAAATTTTAAAGGATTTCACGAGATTTTTTAAAGATTTTGTGGAATTTTAGGGAATTTTGAACATTTTTCTAAAATTATAAACGTATTTACATATTTTAAAGGATTTAACAGTTTTTCGTAGAATTATAAAGAAATTTTAGAAGCTTGTAAAAATTGTAAGTAATTTTGACATTTTAAAAATGATTTTAAGGAATTTTAATTTAGATTTTTAAGAAAGTTCAAGTAATTTTTGATTTTTAAAAAGTTTTTAAATACTTTGAAATATTTTTACGTACTTAAAGGAATTTTATAGTTTTTCGTGGAATTACAAATCAACACGCGCGCAATTATTTTCTTTTCTTTTTTAAAAACTTTTCAAGTCATTCAAAAGCCAATCAGATTAGCAATAAAAATGTATGCGAGATTTTCGAGAAATTTCGTTATACCACTTTTTTAAAATAGGATTTCTACTTTCTCAAGTTAAATTTTTTTTCTTTTTCAAAAATCACAAATAAAGGCAACTATAAATTGGTCGGAGGAAAAAAAAATTGATCAGCGATTAGATTTGAATGCGCTTTTTTTCTGGAAATTTTCATTTGGTTTTTTTGTAAATAAATTTGTTGCTGTTAAATAAAATAATAAATAAATATTTTTTTCGTCTTCCAGACTAAATTTCCTGTCGATTAAAAAAAAAAACTCACTAAAATTGATTAATTTAAGCAGGAAATAGAAGCTTCCAAAATGTCGCTGGGTGAAAAATACCCATGTGTGGGCTTTACGTAACTTTCTGAAAGTATGGGTCCAGAGGGTTAATTATAATAAGAGAGTAATTGGTAAACTAATTGTTAAACTCTCTCATAATAACAAGAGAGAGAGTGACTGATGATTTCCGATGACAAGAGAGAGCGGGAGACTAATTGGTTCAGAAAGGGTTGAGGGGGAGGCGAAATTTGTTTCTGCTGAGAAAAGGGGAAGTAAATGAGGACAGGATAGTGATAAGAGTGTCTAAAAATGATAAATAGAAGGCCTTTAGGGGAGGGGGGGAGGGGTAGAAAAACTATTTGAGGGTGAGGAGAATGATTTTAATGCAAAGGAGGAGTAAATGAAGAGACGAAAGTCATAATAAGATGGAAGAATGATCAATAGTAGTCTGGCAAGTCGGGAGGGATGGGATAAGTATGAAGGGGTGAGTCGTTGGCTAAGAGGGGGGTTTAGGGGTCAGTAAAGGTACGGATGGTGTGAGAAAAGTCAGAGGGACAGATAAATGAGATAAACGCATAAGTAAGGTAGTTATTGGGTAGTAAAATGCATAATTACGGTTCATCGAAGAATAAAATTGTAATTCTATAACATCAGAGAATTATATTTAATTTAATTTAATTAGATTTGAAATAATTGTAATTTTCTAGGGTTTCCAGTAGAAAAGAATGAGCATCATATATAATACACAGAAAACCAAATGTGAACACGTAGCATGTACATGACATGAAAAAGAAAGCCGAACGTGATAAGCATTATAGAGTGAAATTCTTAATAAACTATTAAATAACTCCTTCCTTAGAGTAAAGACATTTTGAATTGAGAAACACCGTCTCAGACTCGAGACTCTCTCCTTTCTTTCCTCTCCTCTCCTTCCTCTTTTTCCTCTCCTCTTTTCTATACAAGTCTATGGATGGTCCATAACTTTGTGGTCCTCGACTCACACTCTCACCTAGTCTTTTTCATCTCTGCGGAGCATTCTTATCCCGGAGACGCCTTTATATCGTAATTACCATTTTTATCCTCGCTTCGTGCCACGTCTCGGCGGTGTCTCAACCCCAACGTGACGCTACCAACCTCGTCCCATCGGAATTCATTAAAGTCTCGGGAGTATTCTCGCTTAACTAGAAGACTTTTCTTTCTTCGCACGTTTTACCTTCCGAAAGATTTTTTCGAGCCGGCAAACAGGTAGTAGACGCAGAAAAAAAGTGCGTACAAGATTAATAATGAGGATAGTGATAACGACACGAACCCAGCGAAGCCATTTCCACGTGACGAGTTATAACTTTGAGACTTTAGCCAAGTGTTAAGTTGGATTGATCTTGAAGAAGGGAACGGGGATGCTGGCTGGTTTTATGAGATGAGAAGAGAAGAGATCCTTCTTGGTTCATAATTTTAATGTCTTAAGTTATCTGAAAGTTGCCTCAGAAATATTGCAGTGAGGCACTTAAATTAAGAGTCTTTTTTTTATATAGAAAAAAAAAGGAGAAAATAGCATGGAAGTTTGAACAATTAAGGAAGGATTATTTCTTTATTTTTCTTTATTTTGAAATGAATATTTTTATTTGACGAAATAAGTATGTCACGAATTCACTTTGAAATATAATGGAATCGTTAAAATACTTTTTTTTTTGAGAAATTTAATTACGGATATTTCCATGCCATCAGATGATTGAATAGCTTTCCTGTATAAACAGAAAATAAAAACGTTCAACTTACAAAAGCAGTTGGAAGATTGATAATCGATATCTGCTCGATTTTTATGAAAATTGCATCCACTTACGCCTACAATCTGCTAACAGGGTTGCGACATCAACTGAATGAAAGGGGAATAAAGAGGACGCTTATAATATAAGCAGAAGCTTATATTTTCAAAAGGCTGTATGACGACCGGTTCTATCAGCGTAATGGAATTAGAGAATAACGAGCCACTTTTCACAGTTAGCTGCATCAACCGATAAGATATCCTACCATGCAAAAATACCTTTGCAAACTCTAGAAAACATGCAAGGTCGCGATTATGCTAATTATTGATCAAATAAAATAGTCAGGGTATAAAAATCCTGATTCTTAATTAAGTTTTGTATGCCTTGCTGGATTGAATATTATTAAAAATATTATTTAAAACAGGGTGGCCACATGTCGGGGAAAAAAAATTTTAGCAGGGAAATCAGGGAAATGTCAGGGAAATGCGAATAGTTGTCAGAAAAAATAGAAATTGTAATTTATGTTAACTATGTTATTTTTGTTGTATTACATATGAGTGCCTGAGAGTAAAAGTGAGACGAGTCCCATGTTATAAGATAGGACTTCACAGAAAAAACAAGGACTGAAAGTGTTTACAGCTGAAATCAGTTTTTAGGCTGACTTTCAGTTTTAAGTCAGTTTTTAGTCTTGTTTTAAGACTAAGAAATCTAAAAACAAGACTAAAAATTGACTTAAAACTGAAATTCAGCCTAAAAACTGATTTCAGCTGTAAACACTTTCAGTCCTTGCTTTTTCTGTGTTGTCTCTCTTTTACTATCAGGCACTCATATATAACGTTTATAATTTGTTTAACATATTTTAGAAACTATCCAAAGATTTCGAAGGATTATAAATAATTTCTAGGTATTTTCTGAGATTCTCTAGGTTTCTAATGATTTTTATAGAGATTTTAAAGGAATTTTAAAGTTCCTTGGGAAATTTTAAAGGATTTCTCGAGATTTTTATGATTTTTTAAAGATTTTGTGGAATTTTGAAAAATTTGCCAAAATTATAAAAGTTTTTTACTGGAATTATAAAAGAATTTTAAAAACTTGTAAGAATTTAGAGAAATTTTAATTATTTTAGGGTGATCTTAAAGAATTTAAATTTTCCTTCTGGAAAATTTAAAGATTTTGTGGAATTTTAGGGAATTTTGGAAATTTTTCTAAAATTATAAACGTATTTACGTATTTTAAAGGATTTAACAGTTTTTCGTAGAATTATAAAAGAATTTAAGAAGCTTGTAAAAATTTGAAGTAATTTTGAAATTTTAAAAATGATTTTATAGAAAAGATTTTTTATTTAAAGATTTTGTTTGCGGAAGGAATTTTAGAGGATTTTAGAGATTCTAAAAAGATTAGTGAATATTGAAGGGATTTCACGAAATATTAACTTTGAAGGGGTTATCGTGCAATTTTAAAGTGTTTCTAGGATTTTCAAGAAATTTCAATTTTAAAAAATTTCCAAGGATGTAAATTTTACAGATTTCTATATAAATTTTAATTAATTTGAAGTGATTTTACATTTCAAGACATTTAAAGTGAATAAAGGCATTGAAAGAAATTTTATGCTACTTATGAAGAGATTCCTAAAATTAGAAAAAGAATTACAAAAATTTTATATTTCAAAAATGAAAAATTCTCAATTATTGTTTCGAATAGCAAAAAGTGAGAAAAAATCGAGGAATAATTGAAAAATATTAATTTAAATTAATTAAACCCCCGGATTAATTAAACGCGCAGATCATAATTGCTAGTTTTTTAAGTTCAAAATGAACCCAGAGTTTTAAAACAAAAAATACTATCAAAACTTTACATTCTGAAGCTGGATATCAGAACACAAGTACAACCAATACAATTTACTCTTCCTACAAAAAGACTTTTCCACGCGTCAAAGAGTCCCTCTAATAGATATAAGACATTGTCAGCCGTGATAAGCTGCCTTCTCGCAACTTGAAGTTCAAAGGGATGCTTGAAAGTGTTATCGAATTTCTCAAACTTTTATTTTTCACGGCGTACCTTCGCATTGTGTACAAGATCATAGTATTCCGCTCAATCCTCCACATCGTGTATAGAATAATACCAAGAGACTGAAAATAGCGCACTATTTAATTTGCTTCCTCATCCTAATATATCCTTCTCTTTTCTCTTAATTTAATTTTCTTTATACCACAAATTCCTTTTGATTAATTGATTACAAAATCATTCCATATCTCACTGTGTTTTTCAATATATTATTGTAATACCATCTGCTCTTAAAATAGTTTCTATCTTAATTTAGAAGGTTGGGAGGGGCCGATGAGGATTTTTCTGATAATATTCTTGATTAAAAAGCGTTTTCTACCAATCAACGGTATAACTTCAGTAGCTCAAATTCCTGTAATGACACGTTAAAATATCATTGCCTTCCTTTTGTTTCAACAAATAAAACAGGATCGAAACAAGATTCAATTTTTCAACTTCCCTAACATTTAGATTTAGAAAGATTTCTGGGATTTTAAGTCTTTTCGTGAAATTTCGAGGTCTTTCGAAATTTAAAAAGGTTTCTAAGATTTTTAAGAGATTTTAAATTCAGGCATGAAATTTTCAAGAATTTTAAGTAAATTGTGAGATTTTAATTACTTTTAAAAGACTTTCTTGGCATTTTTAAGGGTTTTATGAAATTTCATGTGCTTTCTAATTATTTCAAAAAAGTTTTCTTTTATTAAGAAAGGATAAATTTCTAATTGATGCGAGTGTTGAGACAAGTAAAATAATAATCATGATGTGAGCTTTTAAAAATCATTGCATTCCTTTTGTTTCAACAAATAAAACAGGATGGAGACAAGATTCATTTTTTCAATTTCCCTGACATTTCTCTGACAAATTTTCGTGGGAGAAAAGTATTTAAAATGCAGAGAAATTTCCGATAATAATACCATTACAATTCTTCAACAATTTCGTATAATATCAGTTTAAATCCTTTGAAATGCAAAATCACTTAAAATTCGTAAAACTGTGAAATTTACATCCTTGTAAATCTCTGAAAATTGAAATTTCTTGAAAATCCTAGAAAAATCTGAAAATTCCAGGAAATCCCTTCAAAGTTAATATTTCATGAAATCCCTTCACATTTCACTAATCTTTTTAAAATTTCCTGTTATCTTTCAAAATTCCATAAAATATTTTCAGAATCTCGTGAAATATTCTTAAATTCCACGAGGAATTTGAAAATCACTTAAATTACACAAAAATTTCTTTAAATTATTGGAAACCTATTGAAATACTATAAAATTCGCTGAAATCTCTTGAGGACCATAAAAATCTTTTAAAGTGTCAAAATGACTTAAAACTTTATACAAGCTTCTTAAAATCCTTTAGAATTCCACGAAAAAGACGTAAAAATCTTTTAAAATTTTTGAAAACTTTTCAAAATTGCACAAAAATCTTTTAAAACCCATAAAAATCCCATGTATATTTTTTAAATTCCATGAGGAACATTAAAATCCCTTTAAATTCCTCAAAAGCACTTTAAAATGATCAAAATTTCTTTAAAATCTTACAAGCCTTTAAAAATCCTTTTAAATTCCACGAGAATATTTATAATTTATAAATCTCTTAAAATTCTTACAAGTTTCTTAAAATCCCTTATTATAATTCCACAAAAAAAATTTAAATCCCTTAAAATACGTAAAAATCTTTAAAACCCGATACAAATCTTACGAATAATTGTTTTAGAATTCCATAACATCATCTTTAAAATGTCAAAACAAGCGGATGGGCGTAGCTAAAGGGGCATGCCTAATAAGCATGTGTGTGTGGTAGAAGAAAAAGGGGGGTGTCTGATGAGTGGGCGGAGATGGCTTAAAGAAAATGGGGCGCGTCTAATGAGTGGATTGGTGCGGTGTAAAGAAAAGGAGGCCTATCTAATAAGTCTAAAATTTAAAATTCCTTATAATACATAAAAATCTCTTAGAATTTTTGAAAACTATTCGAAATTCCCTAAAATTCCATAAAATCTTTAAAAACCCATAAAAATCTTCCATAACATCGTCTTTAAAAGGTCTAAACAATGGTATGGGTGGGGCTTAAAAGGGGTGGTCAAGGGGCGTGTCTAATGAGTATATGGATGCACCTTAAATAAATGGGGCGTGTCTAGTGAGCAGGTGGGTATGTCTATTGGTGGGCGTGATTTAAAGAAAAATGGGTGAGTCTAAGGAGTGGATGGATGCATCTTAAAGAAATGGGGCGTGTCTAGTGAGCAGGTGGGCATGTCTACTGGAGGGCATGATTTAAAGAAAAAGGGCGTGTCTTATGAGCGAGCGAGTGTGGTTTATAGCAAATGGGCGTGTGCAAGTAGCAGGTGGGCGTGGTTTAAAAATAGGGTATGTGTCTAATATGTACATTATATAATTATATAATTATACATTATCATCTGCTCATTTTATACGCGATTCCAATAAGTGCACGTCAGTGTATTTATTTCTTTTTTAAAAAACGTTTTCTACCAATCAACGGTATAACTTCAGTAGCTCAAATTCCTGTAATTACACGTCTGTTACATTAGATTAATTTGCCTGGTAATCAAGAACATAACATCTCTCCAAGGTATAACAGGCTGCTACTTGAGTACAGCATCACAAGCTAACGACATAGATATTCTGTTATGAACAATTATACATGTACATACAAAGCAAGTCGGTGGTGAAGACAAAGTCGAGTTTACTATATAGTAAACGTCAAAGTTTGAACTCTCCTGAGGTTGGACCCGTTTTGCGAGTTTGGCCATTCATGATGGGGAAGTCTGCGTGAGAGCAGCGACCGAACCGAAGCATTTCCAGAAAGTGGTCTCCTTGTGCCATTGACTTTCGGAAAGTAGCGAAAGGGGTGTCTAAAGCGGGGGTTGTCTCGGGTCGAAAGTTAGTCGCGAGAGTAACAACTATCGCCCTAAATCTTTGCGCACGTGGCAAAGTTTTGAATGCAGAGGAGGCTGAAGAGTTTCATTATAAAAGCCAACTTAGCTTCCTTCCTGCTTTTACCCCTCTAGCCACCGCCCACAACTATTATACCACCACTTGCAGATACCTTTCATTCTTCCGATGTTCATTCTTCCCTCCCTCCCCCCCCCGCCCCCTCGCCATGTGTCGCTTCTCACTCCATTGTTTTAGGCTTTCCTTCTCCTTCAACCAACCTTTTCTTCTTTTCTTCTTTTTAGATATCTAGGTTGCTAAAACATCAGGAAACTCGCGCTAGGTAATTCTCTAAGGAACATCGTCTCTACAGGGAACATTTCCAGTGAACACGTGTGTCTTGAAAACTTTCTTTCCAAGTTCCCATAGAGTTGAAACTTGTGGAATTTTCAGGAATTTTATAAGAGAATTCAAGAGGTTTTATGGAATTTAAAAAATTTTATTTCTAATGGAATTTTATTGAGGGATTTGAAAACTTTTTTATGATTTTTAAAAAATTTTAGGAAATTTTTAAGAGTTTCATGGAATTTGATGAGGTTTCTAATAATTTTAAGGGATTTCAAAAAGTTTTCTGATTTTTAAAAGATTTTATGGAATCTGAGAAGATTTCTAATACTTTTAATGGATTTTAAAGGATTTAAAGAGTTTTTTAATGTTGCCGTAGAATTTCAAAGAATTTCAAGAGTTTTCAAGAACTTTACCACTTTCTGAGAATTTTAAGAGATTTTCACGAATTCTAAGTAATGTTAAAGATTTTCGTGAGATTTTCAGAGATTTAAAAAGATTTTAGGGATTTTTAGAGATTTTGAATCTTCTTGTAGAATTTCGAAATTTCAAAAGGTTTTTGAGAATTTTAAAATATTTTTAGGAATTTGAAACGTCCTCATGGAATTTCCAAGAATTACATAAGAGAATTCAAAAAGGGTTTGATGATTTTTAAAAGATTTTGGCATATTTAAGGGATTTTATGAAATTTCTAAATATTTTAAGGGATTATACGAGATTTTTAAGACTTTCATAACATTTTATGGAATTTCAGGAATTTTAAAATTTGTAAGGGAATTTTATTGAGGGATTTCAAAAGTTTTTTATGATTTTGAAAAGATTTTAAGAAGTTTTTAAGGATTTCATGGAATTTTATGAGATTTCTAATAATTTTAAAGGATTTAAAGAGTTTTTAAATGTTATTGTAGAATTTAAAATAATTTCAAGAAGTTTTTGGGTATTTCAAGAGTTTTTAAGAATTTCCCCAAGTTCTGGGAATTTTAAGATTTTCTTAAACTTTAAGAGATTTCGAAGATTTTTCGTGCACTGTGAAGAGACTGAAAAAGGTTTCTGGGATTTTTAAAGGATTTTAAATTCAGTCATGGAATTTGCAAGAATTTTAAGTAAATTATGAAATTTTAATGACTTTTAAAAGACTTTATTGGCATTTTTAAGGAATTTATGAAATTTCATGTGCTTTCTAATTATTTTAAGGGATTTCAAAGAAGTTTTCTTCAAAGAATGGATAAATTTTTAATTGGTGCGATTGTTGAGATAAGTAAAATAATAATCATGATGTGATATTTTTAAAATTAGTGCTTTTCTTTAGTTTCAACAAATAAAACAGGGTGGAGACAAGATTCAATTTTTCAATTTTCCTGACATTTCTCTGACTTTTAGACTTTTGAAAAGATCTCTTTAAATTCATTGAAAATTCTTGAAAATCCTAGAAAAATCTGAAAATTCCAGGAAATCCCTTCAAAGTTCATATTTCATGAAATCCCTTCACATTTCACTAATCTTTTTAAAATTTCCTGTTATCTTTAAAAATCCCATAAAATATTTTCAGAATCTCGTGAAATATTTTTAAACTCCACAAGGAATTTGAAAATCTCTTAAATCACAAAAAATTTCTTTAAATTATTGGAAACCTATTGAAATCCTATAAAATTCGCTGAAATCTTTTGAGGACCATAAAAATCCTTTAAAATGTCAAAATAACTTAAAATTTTATACAAGTTCCTTAAAATCCCTTATTATTATTCAACGAAAAACTTTTAAATCCCTTAAAATACGTAAAAATCTTTACACATTTTTGTAAACTTTTCAAAATTCCCTAAAATTCCATAAAATTTTTAAAACTTCATACAAATCTCATGAATAATTGTTTTAAAATTCCATAGCATTATCTTTACAATGTCAAAAGAAGCGGATGGACGTTGTTAAAGGGGCGTGTTTAATGAGTGGACGGAGGTGACTTAAAGAAATAGGCGTGCCCAATAAGCGACTGGGCATGGTTCAAAGGAAAGGGGCGTACCTAACGGATGGATGGGTATGGCTTAAAGAAAATGGGTCGCGTCTAATGAATGGATGGGTGCAGTTTTAAGAAATGGGGCTTGTCGTATGAGCAGGTGGGCGTGGTCAAAGAAAAGGGGGCGTGTCTACTAAGTCTAAAATTTAAAATCTCTCATAATGTGTAAAAAAAAAATACGTAAAAATCTCTTTGAATTTTTTAAAACTTTTCGAAATTGCCTGAAATTCTCCATATCTTCAGAAAATCATAAAAATCTCGTGATATCCTCTAAAATTTGTCAAGGAACTTTAAAATTCCCTCAAATTCTTTGAATTCCGTAAACTTCCTTAAACATCTCTTAAAATTGCAAGCAGTCCTTTAAAATTCCTCTAAATCTTTTAAGTATTACACAAATCTCTTGTAATCACTTAAAATACCTAGAAACCCAAAGAATCTCAAAGAATACCTGGAAATTATTTATAATCCTTCGAAATCCTTGAATAGTTTCTAAAATATGTTAAATAAACTATAAAAGTTATATAATATGTATGTATATAATACGACAAAGATAACATAGTTAGCATAAACGTCACTTTCTATTTTCCCTGACAACTAAGTACATACTCACATTTCCCTGACATCCCTGACAAATTTTCTTTTCCTGACATTTCCCTAACTTTCTGGACTTCCTTGACACGTGGCCACCCTGAGAAAGTTTTAATTTTAAACGCCAGAGAATATCGAACAGTCAATTTCAGAAAGAACACCCTACAAAAATGTCACCCCTAAAGCTATGTAACTCTCATGAATGCGTTTTTCGAAATATACATCGTCCGCCCCAGTTCATCTCAGCTATCCGTAAACTTTGGCGTATCGGTACTCGTACAGGACCTCCTTTAAATTCCAGCTACGAAATATCGGCTTTCGTGGGACATCGCCCTCTCGGGATCTCTACGACAGTCGCCGCCGTATTTTCGCTTGCTTACGCCGACAAACCAAATTCTCCAGGAACTCGTTGGGCATCGATCTATTTTCTCGAAAAACGAATAGGTAAACCGGGCACGAAACAGAGTTACTGGGTTTAGAAAGGGCCAGACAAAGATAAAGAGTTGCAAGTGTATAAAGGAACAGAGCAAAGTAGATAGTCGAGAAAGGCCAGGAAGAAATCTCTCATGATTTAACGAATACATTGATACGATATTTCAATTTCAATTCCATCCATCCATATCGTTCATTTTCAACCCTTCAACCCTTAAACCATTAAACCATTCACTTAATGTGAAATCAGGCAGGGATTTAAATAGAGGGAGGAGAGAGGATTATATAAGTATAGGAGGGGGTTTATTTAATCCTTTAATAACATCATCTTTAAAATGTCAAAATAAGCGTATGGGCGTGGTTAAAGGGGCGTGTCTAATAAGCATGTGTGGGTGGTAGATGAAAAAGGGGGGCGGGGCTGTCTAATGAGCGAGTGGGCGTGGTTTAAAGAAAAGAGGCGTGTTCAATGAGTAATTGGGCGTTGTTTAAAGAAAAAGGGGGCGTATCTTGCACAACTAGTTCCTCTGGGAGGGGTCAAGGAGTCAAGTGTTATGTGGAGAATAAAAGGTCTATATGGACACAGAAAAGGGCAATAAGTCCTTGGGGGGCTTTTCCCCCTCACTGTCTTTCTGAATGGACTTATTACCCCTCTATTCCTTATTTACCCTACTACCCCTAAAAAGATTACCCCTATTACCCCTCCTATCTACTTATCCGCTCCCCTTGGGGGGAAGCATTTGGAGAATAAGTTATTGAGAAATAAAAGCTGAGAAGACAGAAGAAAAGCAAAAAAGAAAAGGAAAAAGAAGGGGAAAAGGCTTTTTTCTTTTTAAGTAGGAGGTTGAGTTGTTGAGGGCTTGGGAACAGATTTTATATTATTTTGCAGAAACTATATTTTCTGAAATTTAAGATAATAATTTTGCCTAGAAAAGTTCGTGGGCTCTTATCCGTCTGCACCACGCATTGTATTTATACGATAACTCAAGTGATATATCGCACGCACATTTGTGTAAAGGGTGCAGAAAGTAAACCATGCGGAGAGAAAACCGTAAGAATAAACCCTAACATTAAGGAAGATAAATTACTGCTAGACGTAAGCAGGTAGCGGTATCACGAATATTCAGGTGAGATTCCTGCTGGGGTTCATCCTAGGTCTTATCTGATTCGATTCCTCCTCCTTTTCCCTAAAAAAAGCGATATTTTTCACATTTTCTTATAGGAATATTGATACATATCAAAACTTCTTTTGCAGAACCCGTTTATAATTTTTTATTGTTGGATTAAGTTATATAATTCGTTGATTAAATTAATAAAACATAAGTAAATTATTTGGATAGAATCTGTTGAGGGTAAGGTATTTTCGAAACTGACTTAAAATTATACCACCATTGACGATTGCTATAATTACTATAATCGTCAATATAGTGATGATTATATTAATGGTCAATGATGGCATCATTAAACTATTTTGCATCAGGCACAAGTTTCAATTTTTCAATTTAAGTGATTTTTCCCTGACTTTTTCCCGACTTTGAGACAAATTTCCCTAACAGAAAAGTATTCAAAATACGTATAAATTTTCAATAATGATCAATCTAAATCTGAATTAGTGAAAAGTGAATCACTAGTTTACTTTAGTGAAAAATTCTACTAATTTTTAGTTATTTTTAACTAAAATTTCAGTAAAAAGTTGAAAACTGCGAATTGAAATAGTGAAATACAACTAATAATTGGTAAAAATTTTCACTAAAGTAAATTAGTGACTCACTTTTCACTAATTCAGATTTAGAGAGATACAATTGAAATTCTTCAAAAATTACGTATATCAATTGAAATCTTTTATTTAAAAGCACTTCACAACATTTAATATTCATAAGAATTTTTCGAAATTACAAAAACTTTTGAAAAGATCTCTTAAAATTCATTGAAATTTCTTGAAATTCCTAGAAACATCTTAAAATTCCACGAAATCCCTTGAAATTTGTTAATATTTCATGAAATCTCTTCAATTTTCACTAATCTTTTTAAAATTCCTCCAAATCCTTGGAAATACTGTAAATTCCAGGAAAAATTTCAAAAACCTTTAAAATTCCTAAAAATCCCTTTAAATTCCCTGTAATTTTTAGGAAATTCCTTAAAATCATTTTTAAAATGTCAAAAAATTATTTAAAATCTTTACAAGCTTCTTAAAATCCTTTAGAATTTCACGAAAAACTTTAAAATCCCTTAAAATATGTACAAATCTTTAAAAATTTTTGAAAACTTTTCAAAATATCCTAAAATTCAACATAATCTTAAAAACCCATAAAAATCTCATGAATTCTTTTAAAATTCCTAAAAACATCTTTAAATATCTTAAAATTCCACTACAATATTGAAAATTCCATGAAAACCTTTACAATTATTTTACAAAAACGTTTACAAGTCATAAAAATCTCGTGAAATTTTTTCAAATTCCCTAAAGTGCATTAAAATCTCTAAAAAATACTCTTGAAATAAAGAATCTCACAAAATCTTTTAAGAATCAAAAGAGACTTGAAATTTTTTTAAATTTTATGAGGATTATTAAAATTTGTTAAAATCATTGTTAAAATATCAAAATTTCTTACAATTTTTACAAGTTTCTTAAATTCCTTAAAATCACTCTTGAAAAATAAAAATGTCTTAAAATTCTTTAAAATTCCACGAGAGTATTTTTTAATCCCTTAAAATTTCTTTAAAATCTTCCAAGTTTCTTAAAATCCTTTACAATTCCATGAAAAATTTTAAAATCCTTTAAAATCCATAAAAATCTCTGAAAATTAGGAAAATTTCACAAAATATTTTTAAAATCATAAAAGCCTCATGAAATCCTTTAAAATTCCTCGAGGAACGTAAAAATCTTTAAAAAGTTTTGAAAACTTTTCCAAATTCCCTAAAAAAACTCTTGAAATAAAAAATCTCCCAATCTTTTAAAAGTCAAAAGTTACTTGAACTTTTTTAAATACTATGAGGACTATATTAAAATTCCTGAACTAATTTTTGAAATGTCAAAATTACTTACAATTTTTACAAGCTTCTTAAAATCCTTTAGAATTCCACGAAAAACTTTAAAATCCCTTAAAATACGTAGATTTCATAAAATTCCTGAAAGCCTCTTGAAATTCCTTAAACTTCCACAAAATCTTTGATAAATCGTACAAATTTTGTGAAATCCTTTAAAATTCCACGAAGAAAATGTAAATTCTTTAAAATCACTTCAAAAAATAAAAATTTCTTAAAATTCTTACCAGCTTTTTAAAATCCTTTCAAATTCCCTAAAATTCCCTAAAGCCTTAGAAAATCAAAAATCTCGTGAAATCCTTTAAAATTTCCCAAGGAACTTCAAAATTTCTTAAAATCCTATGAATTCCCTAAAAACTTCCTTAAAAATCGTTTAAAATTTCATGAAAACCTTTTAAAATTATACTAAATCTTCTAAATATCATACAAATCTGTTCTAATCCCTTTAAATTCCCAAAAAACCTCTGAAAACCTTTTAAAATTATTGAAAATCTCTTGAAATCATTAAAAACCTAAAGAAAATTTAGAGAATACCTGGAAATTTTTTATACTCCCTCGAAATCCTTGTAAAATTTCTAAAATCTGTTAAATAAACTATAAAATCCATATAATAAAAAATCTTCTCTCTATAGAAAATTCGAATTATTAATTATTAATTCGTTATCGTGACGATCGTTAATTTTTCACTCATAAAAAATGAAATTCTCATGTCCATGAACTTCGTCTTAGCTTGAAATGTAATATATATATATTGAGAATGAAACCTCGGCAAATTAAAAACTTGGCGAAATATGAGTAACTACCTACTAATCTTGGGAAGAAACAGACTGACACGTAAGTTCGTCAGAGTTGTGATTACTGGCGTGTTCGCATGCGAAGTTTCTCCCTTTTATCCTTTTTCCCTATTCTCTTCCATTCTTCAGTCCGTCCCTAAAATTCCTTCTTATTTTCCGCCACTTTTCTTTTTTTTTTTTTTTCTTTTATATTTTCCATCTCCTTCTGTATGTTTGCCTACTCTGTTTGTCTCGTTTCTTCACCTCTCTCGGTACTTACCTTTTTTTAGTTCTTTTCGTCGACGCTTTCTTCTTACTGGTACCCGGTGTGTTTAATGGCTTTACAGAAAAACAAAAATAGATACTTTCAAGCGAAAATCCGACAAAAGGTGTAGAATTGGCTGCGACTGCTACAGGAAATCAAATAACGAAAATATTACATTAAAATCAATAAAAATATATATATATAAATATTAAATAATCTTCAAAATGCCAGCTAAAGAAACTTTTTTCTGTAAATTTTCATGTAAGAGTGATACAATCATTATGGAAGCGTGATGCGCGGTTTTATAAAATATTCGTGATTATTTACGGACTGAAAGATTTCAATTTATTCTTGAATCGTGAAAAACTAGATCTTGTTTTTAAAAGTCGTCATTTCTTCACAACTTTAACGATCACGGTCGCAATTATAAACGTATTACTAATGTGGATATTTTTTTTCAAAACATGTGTAATTTGTATAATTAAAAAAATGCACCAGCAGGTAGAAGGAAAATTGGGTCGAAGTTTCAAACGTAAGTGTGATGTATTTATTTTATTTTATATTTCTTGGAATAATAATGTGAAAAAAAGTTCCTAAGTCTCTTTTAGTTTATTTTTGTTTATTAGCAGAAATTTACCTGGCGTTGCTCGGGATTTTAAGTGATTTCAAGGGATTTTAGGATTTTTAAGGGATAAAAAGACTTTAAGGGATTTAAAGAATTTTTGAAGGACTCTGAGAAATTTTATTGCATTTTAGTGACTTTTTTGGATTTTTAAAATAATTCAAAAGAGTAATCAAAAGAATTTTTCAGACATTTTTATCAATTTCAAGTATTTATAGGAAATTTTAATGAATTTAAAAGAATTTGAAAAGATTTCAAGATCTTCCAAGTAATTTTAATGAATTCCAAGGAATTTAGAAATAATTTAATGCATTTAAAAATTTAAAAGGTAATTTAATATAAAATGTACGAAAACTTTAGAAATTAAAATATTTAAAAATCTTTTAAAATTTCAGGATGTCTTTCAAAAATCCTTAAAATCTTTTAAACTTTTTTTAAATCTTTTAAAATTCCTTCAAATTCAGTAAAATCACTTAAAATATTAAAATGCTTTGAAATCTTGTGAAATTTCTGATGAAACCTTTTGATAACTATTTTCAATTCTTTTTAGAATTCTTTAGTCCTTTTAATCCTTGAAATTGTTTTAAATCCCTATAAATCTCTTAAAATCCTGTAGAATTTCTGAAATCTTATGAAATCACTTGAAATTCTATGAAATGTCTTAAACTCTCTTTCAAAGCCATATTTTCGGCTATATAATAACTACAATATACAAATTTTATTTTTTGGAAACTGGAAAATTTTTTTTGTTGATATTCTTATTCGAATAAATCGAAAAAAATCGTCTGAAACTTCAACCAAATAGAAAAAGGATCCTTTTGAAATCTTTATAAAGTTTTGAAAAACCTTTATTTAAAGTATAGTTATTTATTTGTAAATTTACACTGAGAAAAGAAATAGTAACAGTAACAGTAACAGTAACAGTTTTTAACCTCTTTTGTTGTCACTTTCGACATATATAAGACTTAAAATTTAGAACTACCGATTACTCATGAATATATCCAAATTTGATTAGTTCAACAAAATAGTTTTGTTATACAAATAACAACAAAACGCTTTTTGGTCAGTTTTCTAAGTGTAAAACGTGTTAGTGGCTATCCCCGTGAACCAATTTGGAGTCCATCGTTGGTTTGCTATCGTTTAATTATCTACCGTAAATATTTACATCGGCATGTTTACTCTCCATGTTTGTTTGATGAACTTTCGTTCCACTTCAAACTTTGTAGCACATGCAGTGGTTCCGAATTGCATACTCAATGAGTTTTTTTCTCTTCGATAAAAAAAAAATCACTGCAAAATGAATTTAGTAAAAAATTGTGATTGAGACAGTGGCTTGGAATCAACGAAATCAGGATACTTTGATTGATTCACCTATATTTATTTACTTTTTACTATATTTATGCAATGGGTTTGGAGAAATAATATTCAAAATTAAAATCCCATCTGAAAAATTCCACAAACTCCTAAAAAATTTTACAAAATTTTTTAAAAATCAAAAAAAAATATCTTGAAATTCCTTAAAATTTTAGAAATCTCATGAAATACCATGAAAACATATAAAATTTCACAAATTTGTAATAAAACCCATAAAAAAATCTTAAATTCATTTAAAATCCCTAAAAATTTGACAATAATACTTTTCAAAACTCTTTTAAATTCTGCGAAATCTTTTGTGTCATAAAAATCGTTTGAAATCCCTCAAAATAAAATTACTCGAAAAGCTTTGAAATCCTTCAAAATCCATACAGTATTTTGAAAGTTAAACAAATTTCCTGAAATTCGTTAAAATTCGTGAAAAACTCTTAAAATTCCAGCATGCAATCCTTTAATATTTCAAAAAATCTTTTATAAATTATAAAAATCCCTAAACTCACTTAAAATCATTTAAAAATCGTACAAATTACTTAGGGTACGTTAAAATATCTGAAAATTCCTCGAAATTCCAAGAAAATTATTAAATTCCTTAAAACCTTAAAAATTCCTTAAAATCTCTTAAAATATCATACAAAACTTTCCAAAACTCTTAGAACCCGTTGAAATATCTTAAAATTCCTCCAAATTTGACAAAATTCAAAATCCATTAAATTCCTTTAAAATTCCACTAAATATTCTGAAATCCCTTAAAATTCAACAATAATCTTAAAAATAAATCTACAAAATCCATCAAATTCATAAAAATTTCAAAAAAATCATAATCGATCAAATTCCATGAAATCCTTTAAAATTCTCACAAACTATCTTTTAAATATCAGAAAAATCTCTTAAAATCACTTTAAATTATTACAAGACCTATAAAATTCCATAAAATCCCTCGCAATTCTTAAAAATCTTTTAAAATATTTTAAAATTCCTTAAAACTTCATAAAACTCTTACAAATATTTTGAAATTCCTTAAAATTCCACGAAATTCTTATAAATTCCTCTTTAAAATCCTCGAAATTCCACAATAATTTTCAAAATCATAAATCATTAGAAATCTCGCCAAATTCCATAAAATCCTTAACAATTCTACAAAATTTAAAAATAATTTTTAAAATCTCTTGAAATCTTTTAAAATTATTAGAAATCTCATAAAAAACCATCAAATTCATAAAAACTTCACAATATTTTTTAAAAATTGACTACTTTCTCAAGCCCTAAAAAAATAATATATAGCCTCTAAAATCCTTTTAAATTCTACTAAATTTTTTAAAAATCATAAAGATCTTTTGAAATCTCTCCATAAAATTCCCTGACAAACATTAAAATTTTCTTTAAATTTTCCGGTAACATTTAAAATTCTGTTATATCTTTAAAATTCGTTAAAAATATTAGAAATCTGATCAAATTCCATGAAACCCTTAAAAATTCACAAAAACCTTAAAATCATTAATCTCTTGAAATTCCTTAAAATTTCACGAAAACCTTAAAAATCCATGAAATTCTTTGAAATCTTTTGAAATTCTTAGAAACCTCTTAAAATTTCTCCAAATTAAAAAACATTTAGAATATCTTTTAAAATTGCTAAGAATTCTGAAAAGTCTCTTAAAATTGCATAAATTCCTGCAAAATTTCACGAAATATCCTAAAATCCCTTAAAATTCTACAAAAGTTTTTTAAAATCCTAAAAGTCTTTTGAATTTCGTAAGAATCACTTAAAAATTGTCAAATTACCTTAAAATTTCTTAGCAACCTCTTGAAATTCCTTTCTAAAAAAGTGGTTTCTCTCTAAAAATTTCTCAAAAATCTAGCATACATAATTATTTGAAATCTGATTGGTCTTTGAATGACTCGAAAAAAAGGTGATTAAAAAGTGATCAGAATTTTAAAAAAATCGAGTACAATTTTCAATCCTGTTAAATGCAGGCGTTGTACAATTATCTCAACATCTGATAATAAATATCGTTTGCTTCGGCGCTTCTTTTCTTACATTTTTTTTTATTTCCCTATCTCTCGGTTGCGCTCTGTTCGGTTCAACTACTCTCTTGTTTTACTGCGTATATTTGCAAGAATTTCCGTAGCGAACGTTTTTGCTCTTCTGTACATAAAGCCTATGCAAATTCTTGCGGGTGATTCTGAATATTTCGCGAAAACTCGACTAGTGTGTCAGCGAATAATTTGAAAAATCCACTAAAATCATTTTAAAAATCCACCACTTTCTCTATTATCGCTTATACCTAATTCAATATTCAATCGATGATATAAACCGAATAAAAAGTTAGTTCACAAACATTTTATCTTTAACATTTACTTTATATATATTCTGTATACTTTTATTTACTGTATATTTGAATTTCACAATTTGCTTCGAATTTAATCGATTAGTCAGAGCGGTACTTTAAAATATAAAGCAACATGGAAACGATTTATGCGTTAATGAGTTAATGAATGCTTTTAGTGGCGACACGTTACCGGTAATGTGATAGTTGTAATCAGCTTATTTAATTCCCCATATATACCCGCTAATTTTCCTTGTATACATTTTGATTATTTTTTTATTGTTCTTTTATTATTTTTCTCAAGCAGGGAGAACATATCGGGCAATTATCCGCAGTGGCCTTTCACTACCCTGTAATTAGCGCGATGATAACTCGTGCAATGAGGATAATGAAATGAAAACAGTGATAGCGGGGGTTAGACATATAGATACATAGTCGGATAGAGGGTTCTATTGCCCGCGGCTTTGAAATTACCGCTCACCCTCCATATAATATTCTCTGTTTCGTTCAGGCGCGGATTGATTATGTTTATCTTTCATTAGAAACACCCAGCGAAACCGGCGGTTTAAGCCTGTAAATAATAAATCGCGATTCTCTTTCCGAGCACCAAACAGTCACCCCCGTCTTCCTCTTCATCCCTTTTCAGTCGAGCAAGTATTATATGAACTGTATATCTAAGAAAAAAGGATATTGCGAAAATTTTATAGAAAATTAATCGAAATTTAGAAAATAAAACTAAGGACATGAGAATTGGATTTTTTATGAGTGAAAAATTAACGATCGTCACGATAACGAATTAATAAATAATCATTCGAATTTTCTATAGAGAGAGGATTTTATATTATATGGATTTTATAGTTTATTTAACAGATTTTAGAAACTTTACAAGGATTTCGAGGGAGTATAAAAAATTTCCAGGTATTCTCTAAATTTTCTTTGGATTTCTAATGATTTCAAGAGATTTTCAATAATTTTAAAAGATTTTAAGAGGTTTTTGGGAATTTAAAGGGATTAAAAGAGATTTGTATGGAATTTAGAAGATTTAGTAGAATTTTAAAAGGTTTTCATGAAATTTTAAACGATTTTTAAGGAAGTTTAGGGAATTTTAAGGAATTTTAAAGTTCCAGAGATTTTTATGATTTTCTTAAGTTTTTGTGGAATTTTATAGAATTTTGAAAAATTTTGACGTGTTTTAAGGTGTTTTAAAGTTTTTCGTAGAATTCTAAAAGATTTTAAGAAACTTGCAAAAATTGTAAGTAATTTTGATGTTTTCAAAATTATTTTATAGAATTTTAATAGTCCTTACGGAATTTCAAAAGAATTCATGAGATTTTTATGGGTTTTTAAAGATTTTAAGAAATTTTAGGGGATTTTGAAAATTTTTCAAAAATTTGAAAAGATTTTTACGTATTTTTACGTATTTTAAAGGGTGTTAAAGTTTTTCATGGAATTTTAAATGATTTTAAAAAGCTTGTAAAACTTGTAAGTAATTTTGACATTTTAAAAATGGTTTTAAGGAATTTTTGTAGTCCTCATAGAATTTCAAGTCATTTTTGATTTTTAGATTTTTTCTTTCCAGTGTTTTTTTTTTAAAGATTTTAATGCATTTTAGGGAATTTAAAAAAATTTCACGAGATTTGTATGATTTGTAAAAGATTTTGTAAAATAAGTGTGGAGGATATCATATGGAATTTTAAGTATTATAGTGGACTTTTATAGATATTTAAAGACGTTTCTACAAATTTTAAAAGATTTCAGCGAATTTTAACGGATTTATTTCAATAGGTTTCCAATAAATTACAGAGATTTTGAAACATTTTAAGGGATTTCAAGAGGCTTTCAAGAATTTTAAGAAATCTTTACGTATTTTATGGAATTTAAAAAAAATTCATGAGATTTTTATGGTTTTTGAAGACTTTGTGGAATTTTAGGGTATTTTTAAATGTTTTAAAAAAATTTAACAGATTTTTATGTATTTTTACGAATTATAAGGAACTCTAAAGTTTTTCGTAGAATTCCAAATGATTTTAAAAAGCTTCTTAAAATTTTAAGTAATTTTGACATTTTTTATTTTAAGATCTGTTTTTTTTTTTTAGAAATTTTAATGTATTTTAGGGAATTTTAAAAACCTTCACGAGATTTTTATGATTTATAAAAGATTTTGTAAAGTAAGTGTAAAGGATTTCTGGAATTTTGAATATTGTATAGTGAAATTTTAAGATATCTAAAGATGTTTTTAGGAATTTCAAAAGATTTCAGCGAATTTTAATAAGGGATTTCAATAGGTTTCCAATAATTTAAAGAATTTTGAGGAATTTTAAAAACATTGGTGATTATTGAAAGGATCTCATGAAATATTAACAAATTTGAAGGGATTTCGTAGAATTTGAAAGGATTTCGTGAAATTTAAAGATATTTCTAGTAATTTCAAAAAATTTCAATGAATTTTAAGAGATCTTTTCGAAAGTTGTTATAAATTCAAAAGATTTTTACGAATGTTAAATGTTGTAAAGTGATTTTAAACAAAAGATTTAAAGTGATATACGAAATGTTTGAAAAATTTCAATAGTATCATCATTAAAAAGTTATACGTATTTTTAATACTTTTCTGTCAAGGAAATTTGTCTGAAAATCAGGTAAAAGTCAGGGAAAAATCATCGAAATTGAAAAATTAAATCTTTTTGCCATCCTGTGTTAAATATGATACAGTGGTCATTAATATAATAATAATATCCTTTATTTGAAAATGTAGAGTATGTAGTTAATGAAAACTTGAAAAATATTTTGCGAAGATAAAAAAATAAAAACTTGTTAGAAAAAAAAAATCACGTTAAAACATTTAAATTAATATGTAAAGTGCATTGTGGTTCCACCTCGTAAAGAATTCTTGTACTGTGCCTTTCGACATCTCTCGTTAGATAGAGCCACGCTTGTGTACATGACTCGTTCATTAAGGGGAATTTAAACTTGAATGAAAGCGGCCGTAGAAGTTCGTTGTACCGTGTACATAAATTTTCCTTTGTGAGTAATTGTCTCATAGAGAAACAACCAAATTAAAAACATCTATTCTGCGGAAGCTGGAGAATTATGTAATTTTCTTCTTTATTCTCCTATTTCTAAAATCTAAAATTATATAAATTTATTAAAATATATAAATTATATAAATTTTGAAAATATGCAGATTTTTCCATTGAATTGACTTCCTGATCGAATCGAGACAGGGATGAAAATTTCATATAGTCACTATGAAATTTCATACATATTTCATATATATTCACTATATAAAATCCGAGAGAGCCCGAAAAGTAGAAAAGAAATTTAGGTAACAGCCGGGACCCGCATCAGGTCCTTCGGTGAACCTTCAATAGTTTCGAAAGTATCTTTCACACGGGAGAGTTTGACAGAAGCGTGAGAAGTTTTCACCCTCGCTTTAGTTTTTAAGAAGGAATCGATTTTTTGGTGCCACGTGTCTTGGATTCGTCCTAAAGTTGTAACTGATATCAAGATCGATGTCTGAGCAGACTTTTTAAGATTGACATCAGCCCTCAAAGATGAAAGTCGTGTCACTCGAGACTAAACTATCATTCTTATTTTGATACATGTTTTACATATATTATGTTTCAAAATGCATTATTCGAAACGAAATTTACTTTACAAAAAAAAAGTCTAAAAAAATCAACCCGTGTAGCAATTTCGATAAGGGCCTCACTATTTTTCCCTTTTTTAGCCGGGATCTGATGAGGAAAACTAGTCTGGGCCCTGATAGGGAAAACTAGTTAGGTTCCTGATGGGGAAAACTAGTCGGGGCCCAAGCTAGATCGTGAAGCTTTTACCAGTTAGGCCCTGACTAGATGTTCTAGTAGGTACCTATTGGGAATCGCTCTTCCACAGCCCTATAAAAGAAAAGGCCCTGTTGTGGCCCTAATCAGGTTCCCACAATATATATTTTTAATTATAAACGTATATAGTTATGCATTTGGGATTTGGGACGATTTGAAGCAGAAATTTTCTAAATTCGTAAGAAATTTCCTACTAGCGCCAGACAGGGCCCTGATTAGTTTTTTCTAAACTAGAACTTCTAGTCCCGGCCACGCCGGAACCCTATTTTAATTGGGGAAAGATAGGGAATTTTCTACATGGGAATTAATTTACAGAAAATTGTGAAATTATTTTCTGTAACTGAATTTGAATAAATGTAATTAAAACTCGACCTTATTTCATATTTCTATAAAATACTCAGCAGAAAATATTGCGGAAATTACGAAACATACACCATACAATTTCAATAGATGATGATAAAAAAAAAGAGGAAACAAGTATATGCTCATAATCTAGAAATATACTCGTTTTCAGCTCTGACCTACATAGTTTCTCATGTGTTGAGTTAAGTCCACAATTTCTCTCCACTTGGGAGATAAAAAATGATATTTTCTAAAGTGCTTCTACTATTTGTATTCCGAAAACGTAAGGGTTTAAAAAATATCTTGCAATATACTTTTATGTTACTTATTCTTCGAGGATCAAAAAAAAGAATAATAGATTCTTGAAAAGAAAGACAAATAAGTCACTTATTTATTTGAGATATATAAAAATATCTTGTTTTATTATCTAATCTAATCTAATAATATAATAATAGCTTAATTATTTTGTAATTTGAAGTAGTTATTAATTATAATTTAATTAAAATGACTTGAAACTTGTTTATTTTTAAAATACCAATACTTTCGTGTGTTTTGGGGAGTTGAATGTTGCAGCAGCTGAATGTGTTTAGAATGTGGAGTGGCAAAGTGGTGACTGAGGAAAAATATTTTTTCTACAGCATCCCAAGTAATTTTCTGTCTTGGGAGTCTCTCGCGGCTCGGAGATATTTTCGTCTTCTGCTTAACATTCAACAAAGCACAGGGTCGTCGCACTGGCGACGAAGGGCGCGCAATGAAAATTAGTTTACCACGATTACCGTGTCATTGTGCTTTCGATAGAGAGATCGGGGTGCCATTCCCCACGTCATCGTCGCCAATCAAATCGTAGGAGGAGCCACGAGTTCATCTGGGCGGAAGTGATCTTTGAGTTGAGTTGAGAACTTAATTTGTCCCTCACACTGCGCCCAGTCTTTCATTCAAAAGACTCCTTAAATTTCACGATTGAACTCCCCTTGCCAATTTTAGATAACTCGCAATTATGATCCGCGCGCTCGGCGCGCGAATTGATTCTCGTTTTTGCATACCTTTTGCTAGTTGAAAAAATAATTAAGAATTTTTCATTCTTGAGATATAAAATCTTGGAATTTATCTAATTTCAGATATCTTTGTAAGTTTTATAAAATTCTTTAAAGTGACTTAATTATCCTTAAAAATTTGGTGAAATTCCTTTACATTTCGTAAATTTAAGTAATATTCCTTAAAATTACTTTAAATTACTCAAAGTCCTATAAGACATCATAAAATCCCTTAGAATTACTTAAAATTACTCAAAATTCCATGAAATCTCGTAAGATCCCTTAGAATTGCTTAAAATTCCATAAAATATGGACAAATCCGGTGAAGTTCCTTAAAATCATTTCAAATTACTGATAATATCATAAATTCTCATTATATCTCTTAACATTACTCAAATTTCATGAAATCTCGTTGAATCCCTTAGAATTCCTTAAAAGTCCTTAAAATTACTAAGTATCCCATAAAATATCGTAAAAGCCCTTAAAATTACTTAAAAAGCCATGAAATCTCTTAAATTCGTGACAAAAACAATGAAATCGCGTAAAATCCCTTGAAAGACTTCAAAATAAGTTAATTTAATCCCGTAAAATATCTTACACGTATTTAAAATTCCATGAAATCCCGTAAAGTCTCTTTAAATCTTTTAAAATTTCTGAAAATCCACTGAAATTTTGTAAAATCTATTGGATCCATTAAAAGGCTTTAAAATTACTCAATATGCCTTAAAACATTGTCTTTCTTTAGAATTACTTAAAACTCCATAAAATATGGACAAATCCCTTAAAGTTATTTAAATTCTTGTGAAATTTCATGAAATCCTTGAGAATTCTTCATAATCTCATGAAATCTTGCAAAATTCCCAGAAAATATCATAAAATTCCGTTAACATCCCTCTAAATCTCGTAAGAATCCTTAAAATTACTCAAAATTCCTTGAACTTTCGTTAAATTCTTTAAAATTTAAAAAAATCCAATACTCACCAAATCTTTAAAAATTGCTGGAAATAAATGTTCTTCAAATTACTTATTTTTTATTTTAATAATATTAAATATTTTAGTGATAATAGTAATATTTAAAAAGTGAATAATAGTAAATATTTTAAGCAACTTAAAGTTGCTTAAAATTACTTACAATCTCCCAAAATATCATCAAATCCCATAAAATTACTTAAAATCCCGTGAAATCACTCAATATTTCTAAAATCTCAATGCATTTCATAAAACCCTTTTAAATTCCTTATTATTCAAGAATTCATGTGAAATATCATTAAATCTCTTAAAATACCTTAACATCCAACGAAATTTCGTAAAATGCCTTAAAATCTCGTAAAAGTTTCTCAAATTACTTAAAATTCCACAAAATATATAGTCAAATTCCTTAAAATTACTTTATAATCTTCAAAATCGCATAATTTTCCCCAAAAAAATTTGGGTTTGGAAAAATTATTGAATTTCAAAAGTATGCGAAATAATTCAGAGATTTTCATTTTTGAAATGTAAAAATTTGTAATTCCTCGTCTAACTTTAGGAATCTCAATAAATTTGTAAAATCCTTTTAAATTCCTTTAAATTATCCAAAATCTCATCAAAATCCACTAAAATCCTCAAAATATCTAAAAATCCAATGAAATTTTGTGAAAATCCTTGAAACACCTTTAAAGTTTCTAAAATTACTTAAAATTGCACAAAATATCGTTAAATCCTTTAAAATTATTTAAAATCCCATGAAATTTTGTTAAATACTTTCAATTACCTAGAAATCCAATTCAAACTCTTTATTAGATTTTTAGATTCTTTAAATTTCCTTATATTCTATAAAACATCTTTATATTTTCTAAATAACTGGTAAACTCCCTTAAAATTTCTGAAAATAAGACTAAATTTCATAAAATTCCTTAAAATATCGTGAATTCCTTCATTATTCCTGAAATTTCAATAAATTTTCTAACAATCCTATTCTGTCTTAATAATCTTTGTGAAATCGAAAATAGTCTAAAAATTATTTTCAAATTCTATCCATTCACACAATCCACTCACTTTCTAAACCAATCAGATTTTCTACAGCAATGTATTCGATATATCATTAAAATCACTTTCTTAAAATATTATCAAGCATTACAATAACAGTTTACGTTCGAAATTGACTGATATCCCATCAGTTCCCAATTAAAATTGAATTTCACCATTTTTTTAAATTCACCTTTTTAATGTGAACAACCAGGGAAAGAAAAACTAACAGGCTGGTCAGCAGGTGTTGCTAAATAGTGAAAATACATGAAACGACCGGGAGAATTGGGAAGCGGATTACTAGAACGTTACCCAACGCAAATATATAAAACTGACAAAATAAATAGTGGTTAGAGCATTGTTTATTTAACATAGGCAAATTATTCGAGATCTCAACGATCTTGTTCGTTCCAGTCGCATATAAAGAGTAGAATTATTTTTTATCTGCCTCTCTTACCAAAATACATATATCAAATCTAATTCATTCCTTCATTTTAATTTTTTATTTAAAATTCATGTATGCAGTGTTTTCAAATTTCTTTCGAGAATTTCAGAATAACAATCATACTGTAATGGAGAAGGAGAGAAGAACAGAGTGTAATTTTCATGGTAGACTTTTCAAGAAGATGTTCTAGCTTCTGGATTGTCTAGGGGCGTTATGTGAGTCTCGAAGGAAAGGTCGAATGTAACTTGATCGAAGCTTCGAAACGAGATACTCAACCTCCTAGTTCCGATATCTAGTGTCTATCTATACTATATATATATACTGTCTGTACGAATTTGTGACAAGATATAATAGCCGAATCCAAGGAAGGGGGAAATAGAACGAAATATTTCAGACATTTGAAATATTTCCACGCTGACATCTCTTTATGATTTATCGACTCTGCTGTGACTTAGGTTTTCATCAAACTTCAAGAAACAAATTAGGTTGAAGTTTCAGACGTCTAATCTGACGAAGTTTTTTTATTTGCTTATTTTTTATATTGACAAAGGAATTCCAAGATATCTAACAGAATTTCATTTAATTGAAAGGAACTTCAAAGAATTTTAAGGGATGTCAAGAAATTTTAAGCGACTTCAAAGAATTTTCAAAATTTCTAAAAGATTTTAAGAAACTTACAAAAATTGTAAGTAATTTTGATCTTTTCAAAATTATTTTATAGAATTTTAATAGTTCTTACGGAATTTCAAAAGAATTCATGAGATTTTTATGGTTTTTAAAGACTTTGTGGAATTTTAGAGAATTTTGAAATGCTTTCAAAAATTTTAACAGATTTTTACATATTTTTACGAATTATAAGGGGCTTTAAAGTTTTTCGGAGTAATTTTGACATTTTAAACATGATTTTAAGGAATTTTAATATAGTCCTTATAGAATTATAAAAAATTTTTATTAATTTTTGATTTTTAAAAGATTATTTGAGATTTTTTATTCTAAGATCTTTTTTTTTTTATAAATTTTAACGTATTTTAGGGAATTTTAAAAAACTTCATGAGATTTTTATGATTTATAAAAGATTTTGTAAAATAAGTGTAAAGGATTTCATGGAATTTTGAATATTGTATACAGAAATTTTAAGATATTTAAAGATGTTTTTAGGATTTTCACCTAGCTGGGTCCCTGACTTAAGTTTTCACCAAACTTCAAGAAACAAATTAGGTTGAAGTTTCAGACGTATAATCCGGCGAAGTTTTTTTATTTGTTTATTTTTTATATTGACAAAGGACTTAAAAGAATTTTCAAAAGAATTCAAAATAATTTTAATTATTTATTTTGATTTTACAATTTTTTTTTAATTCAAGTGTTTTCACAAGATTTCAAGATATTTTAAGGGATTTAATCAGATTTTAGGTGACTTTGAGAAATTTTAAGGAATTCATTCTAATATAGACGTAATCAAATGAAATCCCATAAAATATTTTAAAGTTATTTGCAATTTTTTTAAATTTCTGTAAATTTCTTAAAATCGTTTGAAATATTACAAAATTTCATGGAGTTCATTAAAATCTCTTGAAATATCTTGAAATCTCATAAAATCCCTCGAAAGCTCTTAAATAAAATTTGATAGTCCCTTCAAATTTCTTGAAGTTTTTTAATATCCTAAAAAAGACACGAAATTTCACAACATCCTTAAATATTTCTGGAAATTCCGATTTAGAAAAGAAATTCTTGAAATCCTGAAAAAGTCCTCAAAATTACTTAAATCTTTTGCTATCCTTCAGTCTCTTTAAAATCCCTTGAAATTTGAAAAAATCTCTTAAAGTCTCGAACAACGCTGGGTAAATAAGTAAAATAAATAAACATCAGTAAATAAATAAAAATTTTTGGTTTTGGGTTTCAAAAAAATATATTTTCATTCCACTGAATATAAAAATAACAAATAGTCAGACTAGACGTCTAAAACTTCAACCCAATAAGAAACAACTGTTATTACAAGAAAATTAAGAGATAGTAAAAAATAAATTGTTTTCATTAATAAAAATCAGAGTGTCTCGAAAGCCTGGATCAGTTTCAGATCTGCAAGTTTACTTCCTTCTTCTGCATCCACCCTAATAATTCCAGTTTCCAGCATTAGTTTTCTTTGGCGCTATGATCTTTGTTCGGATTCGAATCGCCTTCCGTGAAAAAAAGGCTATTCATTCTGGCCTGGTGCACAGCAGACTTATGATTCTATGTCTGTAGTAATATACTTTATGAAGTCTACTCTACGTTTAGAGCGCCGCGGTTTAGAGGCTATTAATACCTGTGAGATATATTTAAATCTCAATGGAGAGGAAGTGACAAACCATTGGTACTGAGATCTGAGTCTGAGTCGGTCTGAAAACTCATGATAGCTTTGGCTAATTCGTCCTCGACCGCGGACATGCCGTCTAGGATTTAAATGACCTGCAATCGTTGCACTCTCTGGGTCATTGATTCTTTGTTCGTTATTGATTGCTGTCACGGAGATTTATTCTCGGATTTATTAGGTGGCAGCTTGAATTACGGGTGAGGTCATTGAGGAGGGGAAAGTTATTGAGCAGATATTCTGACATCGTACCTTATATTATTATATAATATTTCCATATTGGTAATATATATATATATAGGTATTTCAGTTAATTTAACAATAGTGAATAGGCTTCAATAATATCCATATATATATATATATATCCACTCAACTACCTACAATCTACATTATTCCCATGTACTCAGACTGCCTTACCCTCCAACCTTTTATTATACTTTCCAAGCTTAAACCATTCATACAAATTCCTCCCCTTCTTTGCATTCTCTCTCAGTTTATTCCTCTGATTCAGAACAGAACTATATATCGTTTATAGGTTTTAAAAGCTCGCTTTTAAACTTTCTTTCGAAATTATTTGTTTAATTATATAAGATCTTTATTACTACTTAGGGAATGCTTTAAATGTTGTTTTGGAATATGGTGTTGTAGGAATTTATTATTTCTTAACGTTTCTTAATATTTGCTGGTTTTTTCCATTCCCATTAAGAAAATCTGGAATTCCCTAAATCTTTAAGCCTTTTATGATTCTACCAAGGACCTAGCTTATTACTGGTCTTACTACAATTCTATGTTAAAAGTTCTATGCGTGCTAAGGTCCAGGTACTCTTCGACCCTTCAGATATAACCATCATAAAATTCAAATGCTACTTTTTCTAATATTCTTGCTCTCTCTAAAAATGTACCTCTGAACCTTAGAAAGACTCTTCAGTCAGTCATATTTTGATCTCGTACGAGTTCAGAGCTTCTTTGAATTATCTACTGAGTTATATTTTCAAATCATCGGTATTCTATGAATTAAGCAATCTTGTTAATTCAAATAAACTTTAATTATATGAAACCTTTGTATCTTTGATTTCGATCACCAGTACTACCTTTTTTAACATTATTTTTTTTTGAAACTGGTGTATAAAATAATTTAGGAATAAATAATAAAATAATTTAATCATATACTATAATAGCAGATGAACACAGATTATTTTGTTTTTCTTTTTAGAACTTGAAGTAGTTCCAAAGCCAATCAAATTTGAAACTATAATGTATGATTTTTCAGACATTTTTACAGAGAAACTACTTTTTTAAAAAGGAATATCGAGAGGTTTCTATAGACATTTTAAGGGAATTTGACGATTTTTAAGTGATTCTTACGAAATTCAAAAGAGTAGGATTTTTAAAAAATTTCGTAGAATTTTAAGGAATTTTACGATATTTTGTGAAATTTTAAAGGAATTTATGCAATTTTAAGAGACTTTTAAGAAATATAAGCAATTTTAAAAGCGATTCTAAATGAATCCCTTTTTTAATTTGGAAAAAAGTTTTAAAAGGTTTTTAAGAATTGAAAGATTTTGAAGAATTTCAGCGATTTCTAAGGTTTTCATTAAATTTTAAGGAATTGCAAGGAATTTGTAAAAGTTTTATGCGGTTTTTGAGGAATTTTAAATGTTATCCAGGAATTCCAAGGAATTTTAAGATATTTTAAAAGATTTCTAAGAATTGCGAGGGATTTTATGGAATTTTATGGGATTTCTAATAATTTTAAGTGATTTCCAGAGATTTTTCTGATATTTCAAAAATTTTGTGGGAATTTTAAAGGATTTCATGGAATTTGATCACATTTCTTATAGTTTTAACGAATTTTACAGATATAAAAGAATTTTAAATATTACTACAACCATAAAATTTCAAGAATATTTTAAAGTTTGTCAGGGAATTTTATGGGGGGATTTCAGAAGATTTTTACGATTTTAAAAAGATTTAATAGATTTTCAAAGGATTTCAAAGGCACATTTTTTAAGGACTTTCAAGAAGTGAGTCGAGCTTTAAAAGATATTGTGGAATTTTTATGAATTTGATGGATTTTTATGAGATTCCTAATAATTTTAAAAAATTTCAAGAGATTAAAAAATTTTTTTTTAATTATTCAGAATTGTTATAAGGATTTTATGAAATTTGGCGAGATTTCTAATGATTTACAAGGATTTTAAATGTTAAGGAATTTCAAGACGTTTCTAGGAATTTTTAGAGATTTTCACAAATTTAAACGTGGATTTGAAAAGTTTTATGATTTTTAAAATTTTTGTGGAATTTTAAGGGATTTAAAACTTGTTAGGGAATTTTATTGAGAGATTTGAGAGGATTTTTATAACTTTTTAGAAAGATTTCAAGGAATTTCAGAGATTTCTAAGGTTTTTGCGAAATTTTAGGGAATTTCAAAAGGTCTGTAGGAGTTTTATGGAGTTTTAAGAAATTTGAAATGTTATCTTAGAATTCCAAAGAATTTTTAGATATTTTAAAATATTTCTAAGAACTGTGAAGGATTTCATGGGATTTGGCGATATTTCTAATGATTTACAGCGATTTTAAATGTTAAGGCATTTCAAAACGATTCTAGGAATTTTTAGAGGTTTTCATGAATTTAAAGTGAATTTCATGATTTTGAAAATTTTTGGGGAATTTTATTCAAGAATTTCAGAGGATTTTTATGATTTTTTTAAAAAGATTTCAAAGAATTTCATGGGTTTTTAAGGTTTTCGTGAAAATTTAAGGAATTTCAAAGGGTTTGTAAGAGTTTTATGGGGTTTTAAGAAATTTTAAATGTATTATCCTGAAATTCCAAAGAATTTTAAAATATTTTAAAAGATTTCTAAGAATTGCGAGGGATTCTATGATTTTATATATAGAGAATTCTAATCATTTTAAAAGATTTCAAGAGGTTTTTCTGACTTGTCAGAAAATTTTATTGAGGGATTTCAGAGGATTTTTATTATTTTTAAAAAAGATTTTGTAGAATTTACGAAACTTCAAGAGATTTCTTTAGGAATTTAAAAAAATTTTCACGAATTTAGACATGCAAACCAAGAGATTCATGATTTTGAAGGTTTTTGGGAACTTTTAAGTATTTTCAAGAGCTTTGTAGGAATTTTAAGATTTCTTAACGAATTTTAAGGAATTTCGAAGGTCTTCCTGAAATTATTATTATTATTATTATTATTTCATGAATTATTATTATTTTCATGCGACTATTTTCTTTTTCTCTTCTATATACAACTTCAAGTTATTCAAAAGCCAATAAAAAAATGTATGCCAGATTTTCGAGACATTTCGTGAAACCACTTTTTTAAAATTGAAATTATTGTCTTACATGTATTTCTGAAACTAATTAAGATCAGCCACTGGTGTTGAATTCCCAATTTCAGTGCAAGCACATGTACTGTCGTAATTGTGGGATTGATTTCATTACAAGAAAAGTGATTCGATTGATCGCGAGTACAGTTTACTCTGCAAGCATCTGGTTCTACTAGTTTTTGCAGAAGAAGTTTGTATATTGTACGCGTAAAGCTTCTTACGATAAAACAATCAAAGCAGTCTATGGGAATTATGGGATAAGGTCTAAAATACACAACAGTATTCTACAAGAGCGGCTTCTCTTGATTGCAAATTGATTCCCTCTCGATTTATAACTCGTAGCAGTATAATAAATCAGTCCAACTGTAAAAAAAATCTAATATCTTCTCAGATGAAAATGTAAAAAAACTGAAAAAACAAAAAACAAAGACTAGTCTTTTTACAGTCTCCTATAGAAAATATCTTCAAACGGAATTTTTCATTTAAAATTTATTAACATAAATAGTATAAACACACTTAAAATAATCTGACTTATCAGGCTAACATATGTGTTTTTTTTTGTTCCAGGTGAGTTTATTTTACATCCACTCGTTAACAATAACAACTCGTAAGTAAGAAAAATCAATATTTTTTAATTATGTACTTTTCACTCGCAATCCTTACAATTATTCTGATGAGCTAAAATATTACCTTAATTCGGTGTCTGAAAATGTGTTACTCTCTAAATCTGAATCAGTGAAAAGTCACTGGTTGACAGTGAAATCTCACTGATTCAAATAGCTAGAATCCGGTCACTGATAATCAGTGAAAAGTTACTGATTCATTCAGTGAACAAGTCACTGATTTAATCAGTACAAAGGGATGATGTGGACCGATAGTTGGCAGCACTTGTACCTTCTTAATTTAGTATGAGATTTAAATAATACTATAAGCACACTGCTATGATGAAATCCAAATTAAAATTCCAAGGTGAATAAAAATTGTTTAAAAATACGAAATTAGTCCTATTATTAAAAATTAAAAATTTTCTGCAGCAATATCGATATGTGCTACAGGAAATTTTCAATTTTTTGTAGTATTCGCGTCGTGGTTCACGTTTACACCTTTTATGAATTCAAAATTTCCACCATTACTGAATTTACAGATTAAAATTGGAACTTGATTTCCAAAAATAATAAGTATACTTTATTGAAATTTATAAAGGTTATATGAGTTCACTAATTAAATTATTAAGAATTTACTGATAATCAATGGACTAATTACTGAATTGATCAGTGAAAAGTCTCAAATCACTGATTCATCAGTGAAATACATAATGACTAATTAAATCAGTGAAATTTTCACTGATTCAATTTTAGAGAATAATAATTATCATTTACTATACACTGAGAAAAAAATAATCGGAAATTAATAAATATACTTTTGAATCAATAAATCTCTTCCAAAAGCAGATATTTTATTGATTCAAATGTATATACTTTATTCTCCAAAACTGAATCAGTCAAATTCCACTAATTTTCAATGACTCTTTTCTCATGATTTTAATCAGTGAAAGTTCACTGAGAATCAGTCAAAAATCACTGAAATTTTCAGTCATCTTCACTAAACTACTAAAAATTTTAGTGACTTTTCACTGATTTCCAGTAGATTTTTCACTGATTAAAATCATGAGAAAAGAGTCACTGCAAATCAGTGGAATTTGACTGGTAATCAGTTAAATTTCACTGATTCAAGTTTAGAGAGTAAAAAATGTATAATATCACTATTGTATGGAAATGATTAATTTTTGTTTCATTAAAAATTAATTTGAATCAATAAAATATCTGCTTTTGGAAGAGGTTTATTGATTCAAGATTATATTTATTGATTTCCGAGTATTTTTTTTCTCAGTGAATGATAATTATTAAAATTACTTCAGTCAGAAAATATAAAGAAAATATCGCAAAGGACCAAAAAGTCGGCAGAACAACTGCAACCTGTCTCGACTTGCTCGTCATTTATGACGACATCCTCTTCATCACTTACATCGTTTTTGTTTTACTCCGGCATTCGACACGTCAAGTGCAAAATTTTCGTCACAGAGTTGCTTGCTTGCAGACAAGAGACGACAATGATCGAGCCTAACGAGCCGCTGTCGATTGTCGGTCATTTTTCACTTTATAGTTTTTATTATTGAGTTATTATATTGAAACCGAGGGCTCTAAACAAAAAAATTTAATTTTCGTGCCTTACTTTCAGAATTTTCTCACCCTAATAAATAAATAAATAAATAAATCAATTGACCGATACTCTCTAATAAAAAGGAACAATAAAATTCCTTTTCTTATTACAGTTACATAATTTTCTTGTCGATTTATTTCATTGTCAATCAAAATAAAATTGAAATTTTTAATTATCTACAGTATTAGTTATTATTTACTGCGAGAAATAAATTAATTAATTAAATACGTGAAGGTATGTAACTGCACACTCAGGCAGTCCTATGAAATTTCGTAAAATATCTGAAAATTACTTAAAATTACTGAAAATTCTATGAAGTGTCATTATTTCTCTTAAAATTACTCAAAATTCCATAAAATTTCGTTAAATTCTTTAAAATTCTTAAAAATCCAATATAATCTTATCAAATCCTTTAGAATTTCTAAAAATAAAAGTCTTTAAAATTAATGTCTCTTAAAATATCTTAAAATCCGTTAAACTTGCTTTAAAATCCATGAAATATCGCAAAATAAATAAATAAACAAATTGACCGATACTCTCTAATAAAAAGGAACAATAAAATTCCTTTTCTTATTACAGAGTTACATAATTTTCTAATTGATTTATTTCATTGTCAGTCAAAATTAAATCGAAATTTTTAATTATCTACAGTATTAGTTATTATTTGCCACGAGAAATAAATAAATTAATTAAATACGTGAAGGTATGTAACTGCACACTCAGGCACAGAGAAAAAAATGGTGTGTTCGGTTTAAAGGTCCATTAGACTCAGTCAGTGTGTAATATGCCGAGACCAGTCGAGACGTGACTTCTAGCTGTAGGTCGTAAGAAACAGACGGTGTGTATTAAAAACGGGTCACCCTGTATATATACACTGTATTATATCCACTTTGGCCAAGGAAAAATATCGACCTCGAGGTCCTTCTATAAACTGATGCTTTCACAATATGGCAGCAATAATATTGCTGCCAGCAATATTTTTTAGACTGAAAAAATAAAAAGTTTCTTAAGGTGATACAAATTCTTATAAAAAAGATATGTTATTAATGGATGACTCACTTATTCTCAAGTTCTCTGAAATTCAGTGCAACCAATTTTCGATGACATTTACAAATTCTTGTTTGTATTATAATTATATACATTTAGAAATAATAATAATTATTATCGAGGTAATCATTCAGATTCGTTAATAAAATAAATAATTATTCAGATAAATGCAGTTCCCAACTATAATGTTCCTAATATCAGCGAAAATTTGTTATCGACTAGCAATTATTATTAATTATGATTATTAATTATTAGTATCTCGTTTTTGCACACATTTTGCTAGTAGAAAAGATAATTGGGAATTTTTAATTCTTGAAATATAAAATCTTGTGATTTATATCTAAATATTATAAAATTTTTAAGGATTTCATGGAATTTGATGAAATTTCTAATGATTTTGAGGGATTTCAAAAAAGTTTTTTTGTTAAAAGCAATTATTATTGATTATTATTGTCAATTATTAGTTTCTCGTATTTGTACACCTTTTGCTAGTAGAAAAAACAAATTTGAATTTTTAATTCTTGAGATATAAAATCTTGTTTATCTTATTTCAGAAATCTTAACGAGTTTTTGAAAATTTCCTTAAAATGTGTTTATTACCCTTCAAAATTTGATGAAATTCCTTGAAATTACTTAAAATTACTCAATATATCATAAATTCTCATTATATCACCTAAAAGTACTGAAAATTCCATGAAATTTCGTTAAATTCACTTGATATTCCTTAAAATTACTTCAAATTCCATAAAATATGGACAAATCCGGTAAAAATACTTAAAATTACTCAAAATTACTCAAAATATCATAAAGTCTCATTATTTCTCTTAAAATTCCTCAAAATTCCATGAAATTTCGTTGAATTCTTTAAAATTCTTGAATTACAAAAAATATCGTTAAATGCTTTAAAATTATTTAAAATCCCATGAAATCTCGTTAAATACTTTCAATTTAACTGAAAATCCTATGAAAACTCTTTATTACATTTTTTAGATTCTTTAAATTTCTTTAGATTCTGTAAAACCCCAATAACTGACAAAATCCCTTAAAATTTCATAAAATTCCTCGGGAAATACAGTGAAAACCCTTAATATTTCTAAAATCTCAATAGATTTCGTAAAACCCTTTTAAATTCCATAATCTTGTAAAATTCCCATAAAATATCTTAATATCTCTTTAAAATCTTTCAAAATCTGGTGAAATTCCTTAAAATTTCTTAAAATTTCTTAAAATTACTCAGAATTTCATAAAATCTCATAGTCTCATAAATCTTTTAATATTTCTCAAAATCCCAAGATCCCTTAAATTGCTAAAAATCCAATGTAATTTCTTAAAATTCCTAAAAATTACACAAAATATCTTTACATTTCTTTAGATTCTATAAAACCCCAATAACTGTTAAAATCCCTTAAAATTTCATAAAATTCCTTGAAATTCCATAAAATCCTTCATTATTCCTAAAATTTCAGTAAATTTCCAAAATTCGTATTCTCTGCCTCAATAAACTTTTTAAAAACGGAAATAATTTAAAAACTGTTTTCAAATTCAGTCAAATTTTTATGTCTCCATGGTAATGTAATTTCCTTGATTTTTATTGACTCTTTTTACACTTAGAAGATGAAGTGAGTCTTCCACTTAGTTTAAAGGAATAAAATTCTTTTTTTAACGTTTCTGCCATCAAACGCTTTTATTGTTAACCATAAAAAAAAATTGTCATCGCTGCAACAACGTTGCGAACTGAATTTATCTCATTATTCATCACAAGCTTGAAGCTTATTGCATTTCTAAATTGGGCTTTTGACAACCATTGATTGGTAGATGTCAGTTAATTGATCAATTTTTCTTCATCGCCCCCATTGACAAGTTGTTTTGAAGATTGGGTCACGGAACCACAAAAACAGAGCCTCTTAAAAAAAAAAACGTACGAACTACACGTCTCGCGTAACGTTGCGATGTGATGAAATGATTGGCTATTTAAGTGTAATGTCATCCACTTCCGTTTCCGCTCCGCCATTTATCCGCATTCTAGAAAACAACATGTTTTTAAAAAATATAATAATTTAAATAAATAATAGTTTTTTATATCAACTTTACAGATATCGTCTCTCTCCCTAGATATTAATAATAATAATAGTAATAATAATAATAATTTAACTACTTCAAAATTAAAAAAGCATGTCGATATGACTACTTTTGTACTTATTAGTAAAATAATTAATTCTCTGAATTGTATGAATTTGAATGCTTTCCAATCATAATGAATTAACGGACATTAATGCATTTTACAATTTGCAAAATCCGATTTCGCAACCACATTTCCGACTGAATTATCTGAAAATTAAATGGGGAAGTAGTCGAATTATTGGCATATTATAATATGATAATAATGTTGCGGCCGAGTACCAATCTAAAATCCTCGTATATAGAATTCAAATACATAGTTCTAAATGATCGAGAGGTACAATAGAATAATTGAATTATCCGTTATTAAACTTTATAAGAAGATTTATCGTATCAAAATGTTCGTGACTTTGTGTCTCGTTATTACTCTTTTCTTACAAACTTTACACTTTACGACTGACATAAACTACTTTGTGAGAAAAAATTACATTCTTATCTGTGAAATGGGGAACTATAAATAATCCGATCTATCGCAGCGTGATGGTGGAAGCTTACGCTCATAACTAGTTATCGTTGCTATCGTTATAGTCGGTCAATGTTCATGAAATGCGAGAAAGCCTATACGCAGCATCCGCAGTTTTCAGATAAAAACGCAACTTGGAGGTGCAGGCTCGCCTCTTCATATAAAAGCAAATAAAATTCTATATTGTGGTCTATATAAAATGTATAGATTTTTAAAGCATTATAATACTTTATATTACTTTATCCTCAACTTCAAATCTTCACCTCTAACTTTTTATTCTACTAGCAATTCTGATCGTTATAGTTATGATCGAAATAGTTTTTCGTTTTTGCACACCTTTTGCTAGTTATAGAGAAAAAATAATAATTGAGAATTTTTAATTCTTGAAATATAAAATCTTGTAATTTATCTAATTTCAGGAATCTTGATGAGTTTTATAAAATTCCTTAAAATGGCAGACAATCCCATGAAATCTTTTAAAATTCCCATAAAATATATTAATATCTCTTTAAGATCCTTCAAAATATGTTGAAATTCCTTCAAATTTCTTAAAATTAGACAAAATTCCATAAAGTCTCATTAAGTTTCTTAACATTTCTGAAAATCCACTGAAATTTTTTTTTTAATCTATTGGATCCATTCAAAGCCTTTAAAATTACTTAATATCTCATAAAAAATCGTAAAATCCTATATAAAACTTCATGAAATATAGACAAATCCGGTGAAATTCGTTAAATTTTCTAAATATCTTTATTAGAATATTAAATTTTTAATTATTTAAATTTTTTTATATTCTCTAAAACCCCAATAACTGGTAAAATCCCTCAATATTTCTGAAAATCAGAATAAATTCCTGAAAAAATTTAATGAAATATCGTAAAATCCCTTAAGTCATTAAAATAACTTAATATCCTATGAAATTTCGTAAAATATCTGAAAATTACTTAAAATTACTGAAAATTCTATGAAGTCTCATTATTTCTCTTAAAATTACTCAAAATTCCATGAAATTACTCAAAATCTCATAATCTGATTATATCTCTTAAAATTTAATCAAAATTCCATGAAATTTAGTTAAATTCTTGATAATTCTTGAAAATCCTTGAAAATCCTTGAATGTCCTTGAAAATCTAATATAATGTCAAAATCCTTTAAAATTTCTGGAAATAAATGTTTATCAAATTACTTAGAATCACCCAAAATATCATAATATTTCTTAAACTGCCTTTATTATCTTTCCAAATTTCGTGAAATTGCTTCAATTTTCGTAAATTCATTTGATATTCCTTAATCTTACTCAAAGTTCCATGAAATCTGATTAAATCTTTTACAATTTTTGAAAATTCAAAGAAATATCGTCAAATCCCTTGAATTTCTTAAAAGTTCTTAAAATTACTAAATATCCCATAAAATATCGTGAAATCCCTTAAAATTATTAAAAATCCCATGAAATGTCACGAAATTTCTTTAAATTTTGCAAAATCAATTGATATTTCTTAAAATTACTCAAAATCCCATGAAATTTTGCAAAATCCTTTAAAATTTCATAAAACTCCTCGAAATACCATGAAATCACTTAATATTTCCAAAATTTCATAACACCATTTAAATTCCTTAACATTTTTCAGGATTCCGTGAAATCTCATTAAACCTCTTAAAATACCTTAAAATTCAATGAAATGTCATAAAGTGTCTAAAAGTTTCTCAAATTACTTAAAATTCCACAAAATATATAAAGCAAACTCTATTGGATCCATTCAAAGTCTTTAAAATTACTTAATATCCCATAAAAACTTTTAAAATCGCCTAGAATTACGTAAAATTCCAGAAAATATGGACAAATCCCTTAAATTTATTTAAAGTCCTATGAAATTCCTTAAAATTTCTTAAAATTACTCAAGATCCCATAAAGGCTCATTAAATCTCTTAAAATTTCTGAAAATCCACTGAAATTTTGTAAAATCTATTGGATCCATTCAAAATTCAATAAAATATGGACAAATCCTTTTAAATTTCTTAAAATTACTTAAAATTACTCAAAATTACTCAAACTATCATAAAGTCTCATTATATCTCTTAAAATTCTTCAAAATTCCATGAAATTTTGTTAAATTCTCGAAAATTCTTGAATTACACAAAAAATCGTTAATTTAATTGAGTCAATTAAAAGCAGACAGGAATTATCAGATTAAATCACAAGTGACATAATTGCGAAACGTTATACATTTTCTCTCCTTTGAATGTTCTTCCTCTGGACTTGAAAGCAAAGTGTAAAATTTTCCCTTGTAGAACTAGGTATATACTTTAGTCTTGAAAAACGACAGCGTGGCCGTTGAAACGTCAACAGCTGCAATCCAGACCTCCTCGGCTAGGTCGACTTGATTTGCTCCTCTTACATTCTTCAAAGAATAGTTTGGTCTCTCCGAATGCGCCACAGAGAACAAGAATATCTCTTGGCTGTGCAGGACACTAAAATGAGCCACCTCCAGATCCACCCCCGTCCGGATCCCATGAAAATATGTTGCAAAGAAACACGAGACAGAATCTTACTTGGAAAGAAATGCACATAAAACCGTCCAAGCGAAGCAAAAGAATACTTACAAAGAAAATAATAGAAGGGGTCTCAGGGATAATGGAAAGTCAATAAAAAAAAAGACTAGTTATCGTCGATAATTTTAATAAAATTCGTTGTAATACTTTAATAATATTTGCCGAGGTAAGTATGTGCATATATTATATTACATCCATGGACTATAAATACAAAATATTGAATCAGAAGGACACTTTCGATAAAGTCAGTCATCATTGTAATTTGTCATTTTAGTATCAGTTCAATATTAAAACAAGAGTAACTTCTCTCATAAGTTCCATAAATTCATGAAATTCTTTGCAATTATGCAAAATATCACAACTCACTCACACATATACATATACTTATACTTATACACATACACTCTATTACTCTAAATAATTCTCTCAACGTCTCATCAATGTCCTTTTCACGAAATAGTGGCACTTGAGTAAAGTCAATGAGAATCCCTCATTAAAAAAATCCCTCATCAAAGGATTCCTTCAAAAAATGAAGAAAATAGTTACAATCGAAGATAAAAAGTCGATACACATATCACAGACAAGCTGCAGCTCACGGTTAGTCCTTAGGTCAGGTCCTTGTCAGATTCGCAGTCAGAGGCTGATCCGGTTTGGTGGGTAGGGGTCTATTGGCCATCTTACTAGCCGGCGTCGAGGTCTGATTGTCAGGAAGTTCTGAATAAAGATGCGCCGTCGCATCCGAAGGTTCAGCGTACTCACAGAGCAAAGAGTTCGGCCTCTTATTGCTAATCTTTGTGGCTCCAAGGATGCTTTCTCCCAAAGCTTTCAAGAAACTCATCGGCTTTGGCTGACCTATCAAACCCTCACTTCTAGAGTCTTCCATTCTCGACTCTTCGATACTCCTCTCCTCTTCATCTTCTTTGGTACCGAGGAACCTCCTATTATTAAAGTTCTCGTTGATAATATGATCATTCACCACATCCGGAGGGAGTGGCTGTGGCGCCCTAGATGCCAAAGTAGCCAGAACTGGTTGAGAGAGTCTACTAGTACTAGGCACAGTCTCATCTCCTGGAAGTTCAGCATAAAGATGATTCTGATCGTTCACCCGATGATCATGAGGTTCTGCATATTCCACTATCTGGGGTCTAACTCGAATCGAAATTGGAAGAAGCTTCTCCAGCGAAGGCGCCTTCGTACCAATGGTCGCTGTAGATTTAGGAATCATCTGCATCTTCCTTGCCTTGAGCCTGATGACATCATACGTGTTGTCTTCCTCCAGGTTCGGCGAGAAACGACCATCGTTGTTGTTGTTGCAGCTTTCCTCGACCTTCACAAGATCATAGAGATGCTCAATCATATCCCTCGCCTGGCCGTAGTTATCAGGATCACTCAGCCTGTCCTTCAGATCCCTCAAGTACTCCGCAGTAAGTTCCTCAGGGAGGGTTTGTGTTGCCTTGTTTTCCATGTACGCGTAAGTACCCTCAGCTTCCCCCTCTTCAGGAATTTCCGTCTGGGTCTCGATTTCCAGAATCCTAGTCTCGGGCTGCAAGCCAGCGTACTCATGGACACTTAATCTGGAAATCGATCTCGCCGAGGTAGCAGCAGTCATCCCACTGGTTGGTGAGAACCAGGAGCTCGCGAAATTTGTTAGCGGATTAGAGGTCAATTTAGGACACACTCCACGCCTCCTCATGTAGAGGATGCCAGAGGTGAGGATCACTACCAACACAGAGAACACCGCTACGACACACACGATCACTATAATCCGCTTTTCCCGCTCCAGCTGATCCGGATCACTCATCTCGACATCGAAATATCCTCTGTGTCTGGGGTAAACGTGAGGTCCGACACTGGGAGGACTTGGACTGGGTTCCTGCTTTATCAGAGGATTGGTACAGTTGATGCGGAAGCCCTTGGAGCAAATGGTCGCGGTGTAGTTCTTCATGTTCATGTTCCCTTCTGGAATGTTGAAACAGTTGCGAAGGACCTTATCCACCACACAGAAACTCGAGTCCATCAGCCAAGCAACCGAACCGTTCTCCGAGACCACTTTCTGCACCCAGGACTCCATATTGCAGTTGCAGGTCTCCTTGAAGTAATTCTTTTGGATTCTAGCTGCGTTCAGCTTTTGGAAGATCTTGATGAAGGAGAAGGATCCTGGATTGGCAGAGAGGATCTGGTTTTCGGTGAAGGAAAACTCGTAATTCGAGACTGAAGTGGCGTCGGTTTGTAGGATGATCGCATCTGATTCTGTGTAAGCAAACATGTTGCTGTCTACGGCTAGCCGGTTCCACTGATGAAAGACAATGGCTCCTTCACGCAGGCTCTGGAAGTCGTTGTTGTTGAAGGTCACAGTGGCTACGGACATGTCGATGGCACCTTTCTCCACCTCGGTTAGACTGGAAAGAAGTGTGACGGGATGTTAGAAAATACTTTCCATTGAAGAAAATAATAATAGCTGTCAGTGTTATAAAATTTGGAAACAAATCAACAAACCTTGAATACTGAATGGTTAGATTATTGGCTCCAGCCCTGAGGGCTCCAGATCGAATGGTCTTTAATCTCACGTCTACGAACTCTAGACTGTGAATTAACGTTCGCTCGTTAAATGCCCCTGTTTCAATTTCGAATATAGAGGCGTTACTGATTATCACACTGAGGATTGTCATCGAGCAAAAGGCGTCCGTGCGAATCACTTTGGTCCAAATATCATCCATGCGGACCTCTGCCGCTGTCGAGGGAAATACTGCCGTGGGTAGTTCGGGGATTTTCACACTTTGGAACATAATCTGCAGAGAAGAAGATAAATCTCAAATAAATCATCTAATCTAATCTAATCTAATCTGGAAATACTGTAACATGTATGTTCAACACGAAACTATAAATTCGTTATTGGGTTTCTAGGTAGTTTAGTAGCTACTAAAACCGGTTGTGTTGGTCACGCCCCCGATATTTTAAAGAGGGCACCTGTTACAAAAAGGGCGATGGCCGTTACACCTGCTGAAACTGCTTTAGACCTTCACAAGTCTAAATCGACCACAATATATGTCTCAAACAGGAAAAATAACACTGGCTCTTTAAAGTTTAAAACCAACCTTGGTCGCTGGTCCATGGCGCCCATGCTGAGGAGTTTCGAACTTAAAGGCATTGCTGGAGAGTTCCAAATTAGGAACTTCCCTGACTGTAATTTGAAGCAGCCAGGAAAACGCATTGGGCTTTATCGTAACATGCCTACATCTGGAAATCGAAACGCTGAGGGGGCCCTTAGTATTTTTGAAGGCATGGCTTTCGAGAATCACTCGGTTGCATTCTGATACTTCCAGGAGTGGATTGGGAGCAGTTAAATTTTGAAAAGCCTGTCTGTTGGCCACGAGGGTGTAAATTCCGGACACGTGGACGCGTTTCAGCTGTGCTCCACCAGTAAATGCTCCTGTTTGAATCCGCAGCTCTCGGCAGTGAGATACTTCGACCTCCATCGTATCTTCTGGAATCGTTCCTTCCAGTAGATCGACATCCTGAAAAAAAAAAGATTTTATTTGTTAATATTAATTGTCTGTTGATAGAGAATGAAAATTAACAACTTTTGGATTCATAAGTTATCTCCTATCTTTACAAAGTCACGAAATGTCTTGAAAATCTCGCATATATTTTTGATGTAAACTTTTTTGGCTTTTGAATGACTAAAGGTGTAGGAAAAAAAAACAAATTTTAAAATTCGTAAGAATCTCATGAAAATCCTTAAAAATTCACGAAAACCTTGAAAACTGTTAATCTCTTGAAATCTATGTTAAAATTCGTGAAAATCTATTAAAATACCAAGAAACCTCTTGAGGTTTCTTGAGCTTAAAGAGCTTGAAGTTTAATAACATTTAAAATCTCATGAAACCATTTATAATTTGACTAAATTCCATGAAATCCTTAAAAATTTTACAAAATATTTTAAAAACTGAAAACACCTCTTGAAAATCCTTTCAAATTTATAAAAAGATTTCAGAATCATTAATTTCTTGAAATCCATGTAAAAGTTCGTAAAAATCCTCTGAAATTCCTCAATAAAATTCCCTGATAAGTTTTAAATTCCTTTAAATCCCATAAAAAATTTTAAAAATCAGAAAAAAAACTCTTGAAATCCTTTAAAACTATTAGAAATCTCATAAAATTCAATAAAATCCACGTTAAAATAAATGAAAATCTTTAAAAATTCCTAAAAACGTCTTGAAATTCCTTAACAATTCTACAAAATTTTGAAAGATCTCTTAAAATATTTTAAAATCTTTAGAAATCCTATAAAAAGCCATCAAATCGATCATAAAAATTCCATAATATCTTAAAAATCGACTAATTTTTCGAAAATCCTTAAAAAATGTGCCTTTGAAATCCTTTTAAATTTTACTAAATCTTTTAAAAATCGTAAAAATCTTTTGATATGTCTCCATAAAATTTCCTAACAAACTTTAAAAAATTCTTGAAATTTTACGGAAATAACATTTAAAATTTCTTATACCTTTAAAATTCTTTTATATCTTTAAAATTCATTAAAACTATAAGAAATCCGATAAAATTCCTTAAAAATTCCATAAAACTCTTAAAAACCTTTTGAAATTCCCTAAAATTTCACGAAATATCCTAAAATCCTAAAACTCTTTCGAATTTTCTAAAAATCACTTAAAAATCGTCGTAGTTTCTCTCCAAAAATCTCCTAAAAATCATACATTATACTTTCAAATCTGATTGTCTTTAGATCCACTTCAAGTTCTAACAAGAAATCCAGCTCTGCTAATATAACAATCATTAACATAAATAATTAAACAATATTTTACCTTCAGAATCAAAATAAACGTTCATTAAATCTTTTTTACATCCTAACAACCAATAATTACAATTCCTTCAAGTTGAATGTTAAAAAAAAGCGTATTTGTCGATGTTGTTTAAATATACATGCATATTGCAGTTAATTCAAGGTAACGTCTCCGCCCTCAATAGGATGTAATTCCAAGTCGGTGGACGTTCGAATACGAATGAAAAATAGAAGAGAAGTTTCTCTTCATGCGCGAGAGGCTTCGATCTCGCGAAAAGCGAAGTGGGAAACCCCTTTGGCTCCTTCCGCTCGCAAAAAACGAATCGTGCTACGTGACACGATTGAAGAAGAGGAAGAGCGGATAAGAAGGTATCAAGGTACCCAAGGTACCCGAGATGGTGCTGCATAACCCTTGATCACGTGCAATGTTGCCATTTCGACCTTCAGAAACTGCAATCCTTGTAAGCGTCAAAGCGCGTAATTAGATGACCTGGCAACATAGCATATCGTCCATTGTTCAGTGGCAAGGCTTATTGTCTGATACATGCTTCACTAAAGTTACACCTTTAGTGCTACATGGATTCTTATTACGGGTTGCTTCCACTTATCAACAACACGATTATGATTCTTATCATTATCATCATTCTCAAATCACAATCCATGCAGAATATAATTTTCCATTGAAGATTGAAGACTCTTTTCACTTGGTAGTTTCATCAGTTTCATTAATTTCATTAGCAGGGTGTCTACTACCGGGAAAAACCGGGAATACGCCTGGAATTTTTTTCAAGAACCTACTTTTATAAACTATTTTTGTTTTCTGCCATAGCAAATAATGTCTACCAAAGAAATAAGTTAATACACTTATTCAGCTATTGTTTCATATTTTATATTTTGATTGCGTAACTTAGTTGCTCAAAATTAAGTCTGATTAGTAGTTGAGTAAATACTTGCAGTATTACACATATAACTTTTATCATTTATTTAACAAATTTTAGAAACTATCTAACGATTTCGAAGGATTATAAATAATTTCCAGGTATTCTCTGAGATTCTCTAGGTTTTTAATGATTTCAAGACATTTTCAATAATTATAAAGGATTTTGATATTTTTAAGGAAGATTAGGGAATTCAAAGAATTTGAAAGGAATTCTGAGGAATTTTAAAGGACTTTAAAAAGCTTGTAAAAATTTTAAGAAATTTTGATTTTTCAAAGTGATTTTAAAGGATTTTAATGTTCCTCATGGAATCTTCAATATTTTTTTATGAATTTTTAAAGATTTTGTTTAATTTTAGGGAATTTTGGAAAGCTTTCGAAAATTTTTAATTTTATACGATTTCACACAATTTTTATGATTTATAAAAGATTTTATAGAATTTTAGGGAAAAATTTTTCAAAAATTGTGAAAGATTTTTACGTATTTTAAGGGATTTTAAAGTTTTCCGTGAAATTTTTAAAATGTTTGTAAAAATTGCATGTAATTTTGACATTTTAAAAATTATTTTAAGAAATTTTAATAGTCCTTATAGAATTTAAAAAAATTTCAAGTCATTTTTTATTTGTAAAAGATTTTTGTGATATTTTTTATTAGAATAGTTTTTTTTTAACATTTTAATGCACTTTAGGGAATTTTAAAGAATTTCACAAGATTTTTATGATTGTAAAGGATTTTTCTAAAATAATTGTAAAAACAATTTCAGGGAATTTTAAATATTTCCATAGATTTCCAACAATTTAAAGAAATTTTTTGCACATTAAAAGATTTTAAAATTCATCGAGATTCTGAAAATTTTTTATGGAATTTTGTAGGATTATAGGAAATGTTAAGAGAGATTTTTAGGAATTTTAAAAGATTATTGAAAATTGAATGGATCTCATGAGATATTAACAAATTTAAAGGGATTTCGTGGATTTTTAAATATTGTAGTGGAATTTAAAAATATTTCACGAGACTCTGAAAATGTTTTATGAAATTTTGAAGGATTACAGGAAAGTTTAAGAGAGATTTTTAGGAATTTCAAAAGATTTCGTCGAATTTTAAGGGATTTCAATAGATTGCCAATAATTTAGAGAAATTTTTGTCCATTTTTTTACTTTTCTGGAAAATCAGGGATTTAGTTTTGAAAAACCGGGAAAACGCCTGAAATTTGAATCGGTTGAGTCAGTAGACATCCTGATTAGTTTCATGGGTTTCATTACCTTGTCTAACTTTTTGACCTAAAGTAGCTATGCAGAATGCATCGTAATTATTTCAAGGTTGTCTCGGGGATTTCCGAGGAAGTAATTTCGTTGACTGGAGATGAATCATTTAATTAGTTCCCCCAGCAAGGGGGATCTTTGAAGCCATTTCCGGTAATGACTTTCAGCTGGGTTACTTATTTATAGATTTGCATAACTGCCAGCTAATGGGGACATTTATGCTTGCATTTATGCTCGCATTTATACGCGCAGTCACTTCCCAAGAATTCGACTATCGCGGAATCTAATTAGAAGCTGATACACTTATTAATGGACCACCAGATTCGGAATTCCTAATGCATTGGGAACGATCTTCCTTAAACAGAGGAATGTAGCTTAATTATTTTACTTTCCTTCCCATGTAGAGAGGAAGAACATTTCGAAATAAACATTAGGGCAAAACTCAAGGCAGAACCCGAGACCCGAGGCAGAACCGGAAGGCTTTTACTGCTTTATATTTAGGGTATAATAGTCTCAAATTAGAAATGGCTCCGACTCTTTAAATAAGACACTCCAATGAATGATATTTCCTAATTCTATATTCTATATTATATACAAGAACAAAAGCGTGCTCCGCGCGCGCATTTATGTTCTTTTTCAATATTATATAATTTATTATATTTTATTTCTCTAATCTCTTAAAACATATGTTAAACTTTGTGAAAATCTCTAAAAATTTCTCACTGAATTCTTAAAATCTCTTAAAATCATTAAAGATATCATCAAATTCCATGAAATCCTTAAAACAAAATATTATATACAAAATATTTTAAAAATCATAAAAAGCTTTTGAAATTTCTCAATAAAATTCCACGATAACATTTAAAATCCCATTATCTCCCTTGAAATCTTAAAAAAATTCCATAAAATTCCTATTCTTTTCAATGTATTTTGAATTTAGACTCGTGACAACATGATTATTAACGAAACCAAATTCAAAATTTCAAATTCAATTTACGCGAAATTTACAATTCGGCAAGTATCGATTGTTGAAAATCACTATCGATACTTACAGGACGAATCAGAAGTACGGAATAGGCGTTACGATATTTCGACTTCGACTCAATCATCTTTTTAGAATAGATATATTGGACTTTTTATCTTTCTGATTGATTACGGATTAGGAATCCTTTCCTTCTCGTGCTCTGATAGAACTAGTCGGACAATAGGTTCGTATTGGTATTGGACAAAAGACGCTGGTATTGGTTGAGCAGACACTAGGAGCTCTTCACACCATTTGTGTTCTTGTTCCCTCTCTTTCTATAAAACTTGACGACCCTTGTAAGCCTCCGCCGAGGACTTAAGTCTCTAATCCTCTAATACCCCGACAGAGACCACACCCGCCAAGAAAAGCTCTCCTCTCATGTGTACCATATCTCTCTCTCTCTCTCTCTCTCTCTCTCTCTCTCTCTCTCTCTCTCTCTCTCTCTCTTTCTTTCTTTCTCTCCCAGTTTTCTCACTACTTGTCGGATTTCATCGTTGTCAGATTGTCAACGGGATGAGGTCGTAATCTTCGTTCAAGTCTCGGGTTTCATTAGTCAACGTCTTAAAGTCTTTAAAGAGCATCATCGATCCGTATTCTCCATTCGACGATTGCATCAATCTCAAAATCTCGGATTAATAGAAAGGATAGAAGGTTCTCACGTTAGGAACTATAATCCAATCAAACCTAAAGCTTAGACGTTACCAAATGTCCCATAAAAACATAAAATAGAGTTGATAGAATAACATTTCATAACATGAGTTGATGAAATCCATGCATTGAAATTATTTCACAGTGAAATGATTCGGTATAGTCGTAACAAAATGCAATCATGGAATGGATACACCTACTCATTTTCTGCCTGTTTACATCGCTCGGTAGCATGTAATTTGAATCACAATCACAGCCAACAAGTTTGCCTTGAAAGCCTCACACCGGAGGTTAACCAGCTTCCTAAACGTGAAATCCCGCAATGAGTTTGAGATTCTAAATGATATCTTCAAGGTGTATTTTTTATGCATCAAACATCAACCACGTGGTGGTGGTGTATTTAAATCGATCAGAAATGTGTAACACATTGTCATTTTTTATCCAATTCCATCAGTTTTTTCGAAGAATCAAAGAACGTATGAACCTTTTGAAATTCCTTAAAATTTCATGAAAACCTTAGAAATCGCTGAAATTCTTTGAAATATTTTTAAAAAATCATACAAATCCCCTGAAATCCTTTAAAACTATTAGAAATCTCATAAAATTCAATAAAACACTTGAAGATGAGATGTCTTTTAAAAATAATGAAAATCTCTTGAATTCTCTTAACATTTTTGCGAATTACATGATAAAATTTAAAATTCCTTAAAATCCTTTACGATTCTCAGAAACTTGTTGAAATTTCAAAATTCTACAACGATAAGATTTAAAATCCCGGAATTTTTTTCTTATCTCTTAAAATTCCACAAAAGTATTCAAAATAAATCAAAATACAATAAATCTTTTGAAATTTACGTTAAAATTCATGAAAATCTCTAAAATTCCTAGATACGTCTTGAAAGTCCTTAACATTTAAAATCCCTGTAAATCATTAAAAATCTCGCCAAATTCCATGAAATCCTTAACAATTTCAGAAAATTTTGAAAAATCTCTTGAAATCTTTAGAAATCCCATCAAAATCCATGAAATCTATCATAACAATTCCACAATATCTTTTTAAAATCGACTAATTTCTTGAAAATCCTTATATAATGTACCTTTGAAATCCTTTCAAATTCTACTAAATCTATTACAAATCGTAAAAATATTTTGAAATCTCTCCATAAACTCCGTGACAAACTTTGAAAAAATTTCTTGAAATTTTACGAAAACCTTAAAAATCGCTAAAATTCTTTGAAATCTTTTTAAAAAACTATAAAAATCCCCTAAAATTCTCTAAAAGAAAATTCACCAAAAAAATCTCTTGAAATCTTTTAAAACTATTAGAAATATCATAAAATTCAATAAAATACTTACAAATGAGATGTCTTTTAAAAATCTTTAAAATCCCCTATAATCCTTTCAGATTATCAGCAACTTTTCGAAATTTCGAAATTCTATAACGACAAGATTCAAAATTCCGGAAACTTTTTTAAATCCCTTAAAATTCCACAAAAATTTTGAAAATAAATGAAAATAAAATAAGTCTTTTGAAATTCACTTTAAAATACATAAAAATCTCTTAAAATTCCTAGAAACCTCTTGAATTCCTTAACATTTAAAATCTTTAAAAATCCCATAAAAACCCATCAAATCCATCATAAAAATTCCACAACATCTTTTAAAAATCGACTAATTTCTTGAAACTCCTTAAAAAACGTGCCTTTGAAATCCTTTTAATTTCTACTCAATCCTGTGAAATCTCTCTATAAAATTCCCGGGGAAACTTTAAAAAATTCTTAAAATTTTACGGTAATAACATTTAAAATTCTTTTTTATCTTTAAAATTCGTTAAAACTATTAGAAATCTAATCAAATTCCATAAAACCATCTAAAATTCTCACAAAATCTTTTAAACGTCAGAAAAATCTTTTGAAATCACTTAAAATTTCACAATAATTTTCAAAATCATAAATCTTTTGAATTTCATGTTACAATTCGTGAAAATCTCTCAAAATTACTAGACACCTCTTAAAAATCCTTGAAAATTAACAAAAACCTTCAAAATCATTAATTTCTTGAAATCCATGTTAAACTTCGCGAAAATTTCTAAAAATTCCTAGGAACTTCTTATAGTTTCTTAACATTAAAAATCTTTTTAAATCATTAGAAATTTCATAAAATTCCATAAAATCCCTCGCAATTCTTAGAAATCTCTTAAAATATCTTAAAACTCCTTTGAATTCCAGGCTAACATTTAACATTCCATAAAACCCCATAAAACTCTTACAAATCTTCTGAAATTCCTTAAAATTTCACGAAAACCTTAGAAATCGCTGAATAATAATAATAATAATAATAATAATAAAGTATGGTGGAACATGGAAATAAGAAAAGGCATAAGAAATAAGAACATGGCAATAGAATTACATTATAAATTGTCCATGCCAAGAGAATTGTATGCTGCAGCATTTCTATTTAAAAACTCCTAACATCACGTTTGTAATTGTTTTCATCTGGATTGTATGCTGTTTAAATCAACTTTGTAACATTATCAACTGGAGGTTTGAAAAACAAGCAGAAATCTGACAAGAATTAGTAACTGCTTTGATAAGTGACACCAGCCACAATGTGGGTCGCCTCATTCTTCAGAAACATCCTGTCTTCGACAGAACAGAATCCGGCGTCTGAAGTCTGTTTTTCCTTTTTGTAGAACAAGAGACGAGACAAGTGCTAGAAAAGCTTTTCGGGAATTATCTTCTTTCACCGATGAATGACTCCTTCAGAGATCTTTTCTCTCCACCCCTTTTTCTCTTTACCCCTTTTCCACTTTTCCTTCGAAAGCAAGAGTGACTCAGAAATGAAGACAAGCCGAGGATAATCCAGTGGGCGATCTATTTTTGTGTTGGTTGCACAAAGAGGATCTTGTGGAGTTATGAACTCGCAACTCGGTCCTGAGAGTCGTCCCTGCAGCTGCATCGCAATAGCGAATTAATTCCAGCCTAGATGGTGATTTTGGCTTGGAGCCACTGCAGGAACTCGTGGCTCTTGGCATTTGAAGGAAAAGGACAAGAGAAGGTCTTGCTCGATATTGAGAACCTCCATCGACCCGAGGCAATCGATAGTCTGTTACATGTATCGATTATATGGAAATTCACCTTCGCTCCGCTTACAAACCTATTATCTCTGGTATTTCACCTAGAATTCCCAAACTTGAAGTGAAACCTCATCAGGAAGTAGGAATTTCCGGTTGCAATGTGTACAAGCAGTTGCTATCGAATCTTGTTCCAAAGTAACTATATATATATATATATATATATATATAT